>VYZT01013238.1:31781-148750 GCA_013400735.1 Pomatostomus ruficeps | reverse complement strand
CCACAAAATGAAAGTTTATCTCTCCTTTTTCAAAATACATGAGAATCCTAAAAGACTGTGGGCACACTGAAATCTGAATAATAAACACAATATAAAGATGGTGAGGAACCAGCCAAGGCTTCAAAAGCTTTGTGATTACTCTTTAAAATATGCAGTTTCACAGAATGATATACATCAGTCAGTCAAACCCTTTTTATAGAATGTGGTTTAAGACACTTTTACTGGGAGGAAGTACAATTAAATATTTTTTATATAACATAAAAGTAAAATCATCTAAACAAACTGTAGGCTGACCACCAGTTCTGTGTCAGACAGAAATTAGTTCCCAAATAACAAGGCCAAAATATCTTAGGATCATATCCCTTTTCTATTAGATTTTTTAAAAGAAATTCAAGTTCCACTTTTTCATCAAACAGAAACTGTACAAAAAATATAATTTTATGAAGGATTCTATTCAACTTCCACCAGAACTAAATAATTAAGAGTTGTACTACAGCAGACACATTTTACACAGATGAGAATAGAGGACTAACAGTCAAAAAGAATAACAGAGAAAAGGTTACAAAAGGAATTTTCCCATGAGCTTTTTGCTCCCTGCATGCTATAAACCTTCTCATCTGAGAAAACTCAGATGGTCACATCATACCAAAAATTACCAAGTGAAGTGGGGGTAGGATAGTAAGTGACTTTGCCAAGCAATGACACTGTTTATGTGCTCTTGTTCCCTTGATGATGGTACTGCGTTCTCATAGTAAAACAGATTTCAGAGGCTTGCTTTGCAGTAACTATTGAGAGAGAAGAAAGAGCTTAATGAACTAGTACCAAGAGAAGCGTAACTAACACAAACACTGAAAGCAGAATCGAGTATTTCTTGGTATTTTTCTGATTCATATACTTCCTGAGAATGCATGATATTTTCATTGTATAGTAGAAGTACATAGATAAATTTTATGTTCTTTTTTTGTTCCTCTTTAACAGCAAATCTTTTAATACCTTTTTTGTCATGGCCAGAACAGACCGTGGAAATATTTAATAGCACTGGTTTATGTTTCACTTTGTTCTATTTCTACGAAGGTTTGGGGGGGGAGGAAAAGGGGGAATGTTTGCTTATGCAGCAAAAGTAACTAGGTAACTACTCTTTTATGAATGCTGTGCATGGTAGGACTTCAGTTCTAGAGTATCAAAAAAGAAATATTTGGCACAAAAATTGGGCCAGCATTTCAACTTTCTGCTTTCTGGACTAACTGTATTATATTGTATATGGAGCTGTCAGGAAGAAAGCAACCTGAACATATGCTGATATTGTGCTGGCATCAAAATTGTTTTTCCTCTTTACTTTTTTTTTTTCCACATGAAAGTAAATAAAACCCAGAATCTGTGAGGGCTTTTGATATGCTTTACCAGGCAGATTCTTACTCAGCTTTATAGAGCAGTTGTAGTTTAAATTATTTTGACAACCTTGAATTTTTGCCCTGAGCTTCAGGTCTGCAGGAATCAGGAATCTCAGAGCAAAATTGCTAACAAAAGCACTCTGGAGAACAATGTGACTATCTTGGAAAGTCCCTTAGCATAGCTGCTTTGGAATTTCAAACCCAACCCAATTGGCACAGAGGAGCTGTAAAGACAGAGTCTCTCTCTGAGTTGGACAGAATCCCCTGGGGACTGTGCTTAACAACCCTACCAAGCTAAAAACCCTGTCTATTAACACAAATATTTGTAGAAGGTTTATCAAATAGAGATAAAACTTCATGAAGCCAATAAAAGATACAGAGCAGATGACAAAATGACCTCTCTGTCACATTTCAAGTACCAAGAAATCAAAAAACCACTTTAAAGTAAAATGACCAGAGGTTTGGCAAGGTTATAAATTAAGGAAACAGGTCTTTCTAACCAAAGGGCAAAATGTTGGGCAACTTTCACCCAACTGCATTTTGCAATTTCCATTACTTCTACTGCATTTATATCCTTATTGTCTTCATTTCCCCCTTGAATTGTATTACTGCCCAGAGGTCTGTCTGCATGTAAAGTTGATTTTCTTTCAGAAATGCTCAGTCTCCCCGTCTCCTACAGGGACCTTACTACAGCAGATGTTAACAATACTTCAGGAGCACTGAACACAGCACAGCCAGAGTATTTGGTTCCTATTAGGGCTGCAGATGGGGCATCATTGTGTTAGCAGGTTATGACCTCCCATTCAAAAAATGGCATTCAAAGGATATAAATGTTTAAAATTCAGAAATTTTTATCTTCCTTCTAAATACTATTTTCGTACAGCTTGTTGTCCTGTGCTATTTCAATTCATATTCACATTAGTGATTTGTTTCTGCAAATGCTCTCCAGTTTGTTGCGTTTTTATTGTGAAATATTTTGATTAGGAGACAGAGCATCTCATCCCTAAAGCAGAATAGAAACAATAGACTGTATACACTTTAAATGAGACAAATCTTTTTCTGTCTACTTCAATCAGTTTATAACAGCCAGCAAACACGGTACTCTGCATAAGGTTCCATAAATATTGGGGAAAAAAACCCAATTTATTTAAATCTGTGAGGTAGCTAGAACTCATGGATAAAAAACAGTCTAGGAATAGATAAACTTACAATCCTTTACATATAAGAAACTATTTTTTATGTATTCACTTACCCCATTAAAAAAACCCCACATTACTCAAGGTCAGATACCATCAAAGATTTTCATATTGTGACTCCAGCTTAAATAACGAAAGTGTTTTGATATGTCCTTCTCCAAAAGGACAATAAAAAAGGGAGGTTATTTATTTGTTTTGAAAAGAAAAAAAGCTCTGGTAGGATAGACTACAGACATTGCTAACCAACTCTGTATGTCCTCCAGAGAGAGAATACTTATTTTAATTATTACTTGACACATTTTAAATTAAAATATAACAACAAAAATAATGTATGATTCTCAATAATACATATATGTATAAAAATTTCAAGTTCTGAACAGGTTCTAAATGTCTCTACAGTTTCTTTGCAAAGCTACTTTATTGCTTTTATTTACAAAAATTTTTGTAGGAGTTGCTGAGGGGTTTATTTTGGAAGGAAACATGGAATATATTCAATATTCAGAACATCCTCACAGAAATCACCTGTCAGCTTCCTCTGGTATTCCCAGAGTTTATGACTCCAACATGCTCAGTAGAAACATTAGTACCAGATGTTTGAAATAAGCCAAATATTCTCAAAGCAGAAAATGGAAAGAACTCCAAAAAGTTAGGAAGTGCATTTTACACAAAGTGAAGCACACATTTGTAAGTCTGATTTATAAATTCCTAACAATAGCTTTTAACGTTTAGCCTTGCAAATGTATAACTTTCTTTTATCCTAAAAGGCAACTTTACTTTCCAACATCTATAATTTTGTTGGTTTCTGCTCAAATTAAGGAACAGTTTTAACTGCAAGTGTTAAATATCAAAATTTTACTGATAAATTTTAAATTACAAAAAAATGGACCACTTTTAGAAGATTTCAAGGAGACAAACATCTTGCTCCTGAAACTGCAAGCCAGTAGCCATCTTTAATGACCACTTTAGAGAGAAGAAAGTGTCACAATTTTACCCAGCCTTAATTCACATCTTGAACATTGAGCAAATTAAAAACAAATAAACAGAACCACAAATTGCTCTTTCTACAACTGACAGCATGTTTATCTAGCTAGAGCTAAAAAATATAAATATTTGTGAAGCTGCAATGACCTTCTTTGTGCTGTTAGACAGAAGTTTGGGACCAAAGACAGTTTTACTTACCATAAACCATTGTTTGCATATCTGCAAAAAAAATCATGTCAAACAAAACATATTTCTGTTTGGACCTGATACTGCACACATGGTATTTCCTGATGCAATTTGGGTTCTGCAATTTTGGGTCTGTCTAGTCAAATTTCAGGTTTGGTAAACTGAAAACATTCTGGATTTTCATAAAAGTGTTATGAAACTGATAGAATGGTAGTCCTTGTAAGAGGTTTTTATTACTTTACCAGAAGTACTTCATATGGATTTGTGTCAGATTTAGTTAATATCTGGCAATTGGCATATTGGAATAATGGAATTGGTACCCACATTACTGAGCTCAGAAGGTGCTTGGTATTTCCACACCAATGCAGTAAGGGCCACAAGATGATTGTGGACTGTAGTATCTCTCACACCAGGACAAATGCAGAGCCTACCTAAGTATTTGTGACATCATGTTCCCTCTAAAGATGAAGATCTGACCTTCAATATCCTTACCATTACTTTTGAATCTTTAAGGTAAATTGTAAAAGTTCATTTTTTTTTTCCAGTAAAACTGGAATCCTCAAGGAACAGTCTCAAATGCTGAAGAATGTCAGGTATGTGTTGCAATGGATGTGAAAATGCACTGAATCAGCACAAAGGGTCTTCAGTGATGTTCTCTTTACAAGTTGAGCATTAATTATAAAAGACTTAAAACTCCCTCATGCCCTCACAAAATTAGTCTGTGAAGGGGGTCTGGGAATTCAGTGGTGGAGTTTATAGAACAATTACATTTGGACTTTTACATATGGAAGAGATTAAAACTACTTTTGTTTAGACTTTTTGCTCAGTGCTTCTTCCACGAGAAAGTCCAGCAGAGGACAAATAAAGAACTGCTCACACGCAGGCCCACACTAATGACAAGCTGCTCTTTTGGAGTTTGCCGGGAAGGAATCTCCTGCTTGCTAACCCAGTTTCTCCATGTTCAAGAATTCTTCACCAATGGGTAAAGCTATCCATCTAGGCACAGCTGTGTGCAATGCATCCAGCATTGTAAGGATTTTCCTGGACAGCTTCCACAGAGATGTCAAGCAACTTTTCCCATAAGATTTTGGAAGGATTTTTAATCATCTGGGATAAAAGAGTATGATTAAAGGGTGGCTGGCTCAGCTGGTGCTGACAAATATACTGGCATCTGCTATACCTCCTCCTGAAAATTCTTTTCCAAGGGAACCAGATCAGTAACAGACTGAGCAATAGGGGGAAATAAATATGTCTTTCATGGTCTTTGTGGTGAAACCTTATGGAGTTTTGAGATATCCCACTTGAAGAGCTGAGGCCCAGACAGCAGGATCCCTGTAAGCAGGAAATTAAGAATGTCTGTTGCAGGGAACTTCAGAGAGGCAGGATCCATGTGGTTTGAAGTGTAAAGTCTCTCTGTTGCCTTGCAAATCTGATGAATATTGCAATAAACCTTTGGAGGGCACCAAGGTAGACACCAAGGAACTACACAAGGGAGTCCAATGTCACTTTGTTTTACAAATATGTGTTGACTGTCTAGTGTTAGAAGGCTGGATAAAAAATTCAATTAAAACTATTCATTGATAACGCATGTATTTGTTTTTAACTAATAAATTAATTTTAATTGCTATTTTAATTACTAAATCTGATCAAAAATTCACATCATTGAAATGACAGGAGATTTCATAAAGTACTTAGAACAATCAACACAGTTTAAATCACACCTGATCATTAAAGTTTGCAATTGTTCAAATCTTCCCTCTGATTTATGGAAGGGGTTTCTAATATGTTATGGAAGTGTCCCAATTTTCATGCCATAAGATAATCACAAAGTCACTGCTTTGCTGAGTACTGAAACAATCACAAAGCTAAGTTTGAAAATACTTACTTAACCTGAGTGACTGAGATGTTAGCATGGGAGCCATAAGGTGGAATTTGTTTCTATCCAAGTAGATACTTAATTTAAGTGGCAAAATAAAAAAAGAAGACACTATGAGGCCAAGTCCAGGGGGACTTCAGATCCAGTGATTAGGTCATTTTATACCAGGTCAGATCATTTGAACAGTCATTTTGCTTAACTGAATAATTGTAACAGATCTAATGTCTTCTTTTTTTTTTACTCTTTCAAATAAACAGATAAAGATCAATATACACATGTAGTCTTGCATAAGTATCATGAGGGATGCCAGCCAAAAATGAATCATCTGAATTTTTGTACTTAAAGGGAGTAAAGTAGTCTTTTGGAAATATAACAATGGAATCTTAAGTAGATGTAGACGTGATATACTTCTGTGCGTGGTCCTGGTGGGATCGACACTGGAACACCAATATCCATCTAGGTGCTCAAAATTCAAGGAAGATTTTGAAAACTGGCTGTACAACTGGAGAGAACAACCATGAATATAAGGGACTAAATGCCTTAGAGTAAAATTTCTGTATTTTTATAGGCATAGATATATATATATAATAAATAGAGTCTACAGTGTCTATGTAATGGGCAAAAACTCAAAAGGAGACGTATTTCCATCTAGCAAAGCTATAGAAGTGGACGAATCAAGCTTAAACCACAGAAAAGAGTACTAGCTCTGTCTTTGTAACAAAAAAAAATTAAGTATTAAAATAATTCATAAAAATCATGGTAGAATCTTTATTGCTGCTCATTTTACCTTTTTTTGCCCCCTTAGAAGATATCATTTGGATTTGAAGTAGAGATTTATTCTGAGTAACTATATGTACTCTATTAGCATGAAGTCAATACAGGTAAATAGAGTTATCCCTTTTGATTGTAAAACCCATTAGTGTATGCATTAAACCAAAGCAGTATTTGCTTATAAATAAATTACTATACGTATCACTTAACCATTCCTAATTGTCATTTGCCTAGTTTGTTCCATTGTAAATTTCTACATTAAAGAGGATCTGAAAGAATTTATTCTTGCTCTTGGAGCAGTGAAAAATCTCTAAAGCCATTTGTCATTTTTTAAAATTACTGCACACCATGAAATTGTAACATTCAGATTCCTTCTGCAATGTATCATCTGATATTGAAGTACTGCCCCGTGCATATGACAAAGGTAACATTAACAATAGTGAACTATTTCTCCATTGGTCTTCACACAGAGAAGCACCAGTCTTGAGAGATATGTAGTATCTGTCCCAGCAGCTGGGCTAAGGCTTCTGCAGAGCTACATGGTAGAGCTTTAAAATTAAACTATTCTCATTAAAGAAATGTTATTCTGCAAACTGGTTCAATGACTGTTGTATATACCACTTATTCAAACTTTTGATTACATGCCCTTAAAGAGAAACATTTATGAGTATGTCCAGGTTGCTAACTTGTTTCTAACTTCTCACATAATTTTTTTTAATGTAAATGCAATCTGATTATCATTCCATGTATTGCAGACATCTTAATGTTTGCCTTTTCATTGGTAGGAGAATCGAAGTAAAAATAGCTCTATGGTCATTCCAAATCAGTGTTGGATATAATGGTTTTTTACCCTGTATTAACCAATACTGTGAAACCCAAAGAGTCAAGAGTTTTCAGCCCTAAGAGACAGTGTTTTCTTACATGCTGTTTCCTCAATTTCATTACACTTATAATGACTAATGGGCACAGTTGCAGAATCACATCTTTATTTAAGTAAAGAAATACCATCAAAGGCTAATCAGGAAAAAAATATGACCATAAAGAAATCAAACCCCTTTACCAAACCAGTTTGCAAGTTTCTCTAAGAGCTTATTTGGCAATCTCTGAAAGCCACTTCACATAGAAGTTTCAGACATCTGTGCTGCAGCCTACAAAATACGACATTAATGGATGTGTTCAGGACATACACAACATCTTGGGACAATGATGATAGCAATCCAATTAATCCAGTCACTCTATATTCTGTGAATATTCACGATACAAAATAAGGAGAGTTTCCAGTGTGAACATCTCCCCTCCTGTTTTAAACCAACCCTTGTGGAACAGCAGGTGCGCTTTTAGACATCTGAACATGAAGAATTTGCAATATATGTAATCTACGCTGTTTCTCTACTAGTTTGTATTTCATTTAATTTCATAAGACACTTCTCCAGAGTGTCTTCAGTGTGGTTAATTCATTTTGGTTTCATTGCTGAATTTAATCACGCCCTATTTACCAGCAGAATAGATACAAGTCTGCAATTGGTGTGTTAGCCCATGCTAAGTTTAGCTGGAGTCACATTCCATCTTTAAATGAGAGCTGGTAACTCCTGGCTTTATTGCCCATGTGAGCAGTTCTTCAGTGCCAAGTCAAACATTAATTTCAACCTCCTTCAGCAAGCATTTAAACTAGTTTATTTGACTGCACTATAATGAAAGACAACTTACTGCTCCTGGGCTTCCTCTGGGAGATAATTCCTAATAGCAAAGACACAGTAATCACCATGTAGTCTTCCCAGTCTTTTGACGAGATAATTGTTTTTACCTTTTTGCTTATACTCTGTACTGCAGCCCTGATCTATTCTCTCCACCTGGAGATGTGAAGATGTGTGATACAAGGTATGGTTACACATTACTATGGTCTTCAGGTCACAGTAATCTGTCACACAGTAGGAATCTAAAGGTGCTGAGAGACAAACTGAAATGGCCTGCTAAATTCACCTGTTGATAATAGCCACAGAGGTAGGTCTTTCCACTGCTATTTCAGACACTACAGAGGAAACAAATAACTAGGTGGAAAGCAAAATGATGCCAACACCACTATCTCCTCTCCTGTCTTTATCTGAAAAGTCTTGTCCCATAAAATGATCTTGACACTGTGGACATCCACCCTCATGTTAATAACCAGACTGTATTCCTGCCAAAGAAATCTGGCCAGAACTACCACTCAGTCTAGGAAATGTCTGTCAAGGAAGTCCCTCCACAGTTCAGGAGAGCAGCAGGAGGGCTGCTTGAGTGTAAAATTTCCCGGAACAATGGACTTCATCAAGATGAATATAAAGCATGGATTGAGGAAATTAGCTTACTAGTGAAGGCTGCAGTTATATCAGAAGCAGTGTAAGACCAGCCACTGCCTACTCATGTCAGCATTCTCCCTTCACTGCAAGTCCTCCACCCACCAAAATCCCAAATCTTCTAGTAAAAGGAGTTGTTCCTGCTGGCGAGAAAATTCACATCTCACTCTTCTGCTAGGAGAAGTCAGTGCAAGATAGTGGTCAAAATGTTGTTCTGCCTGAGGCATGTGATCCATTCTTACTTGGCGCTGTTCACGCTTGGTATCTGCTGGCCCTGCCAGACACAATCCTCAGAGTCATGAAGCAATCAGCAGCACAGCAAGTATTCTATCTCCTACTGAAGGTCCAAAAGAGATAGATAAATATGCAGACAAATGGTGTCAGGCAAAGAAAATGGAAATACATAGACCCACTACCACAGAGACAAAATAATGAAGCAAATTTACTGAGCATTGCCAAGATGAGCAAGTACATAAAATGCCAAAAGCACAGAAAGATAATGAGACCAGAGCTCTGAGGGGTTTTTTCAATAAAATAATATGGCAGAGCACATTGTTGGAGACAACTAGTTGTTTCAAGAAGTAGAGATATTTACAGAGGGAGAGGGATGATGGGCCACTATTTTAGTTTTATGAACCATAATAAAAGCATGATAGGAAAGTGCAAACAAATTCTACATAAAAGGATGAAACCTTAGAGCTTAAAGTTATAGGAAAAGGAAGGAGCAGAAGAAATACAGTGTGAATTGGAATTAAATCAGAAAAGTTGAGGCATAAAATGAGTGAAACTAACATTGACTTACAGAGGCAAAGCCTGATGAAATTCACTGTTACATAATTAAGGAATTAGCTGAATGTTGCTCTCTGTCATTAGTTAGAGCTTCACAAACCAATAGGGAGAGTGTTTTAGAGGGCTGAGGAAAGGCACATATCTTTGGGGAGGTAAAGAACTATGTGGGAAATATATCTGTTCCTTTATCGGTGATTCACTGAAAGAAGAAAGCTCACAGATAATAAATCCATTTATAAGAGCATACATGTTTAAAATGTAATAAAATACAGCCAAAATGAATTTGCCCAAAGCAAATCACATCAAAATGCTTTTATTTTCTTCTTCCCTAGTCTAACTGGTCTAATGTGTAAGGAGGAAATGCTTATATAATATATTGACTTTAATAAAGTCTTTCCTGTTGTCCTAATGAGACACTCTCATAAAGAAAGAAAGGAACTACAACTTGATGAAATCACCAAAGATAAGGATATATCTCTGGTTGAATAAATAATTAGCAATGGTTCACTGCCGAAGAAGATGCTGGGTATCATAAGACACCAGCTCAGATCCATTGCATTTTCTCTTGAATAAAGAGATAAAGCTTAGTGGTAAGAGATTGTGGAAGTCACCAGAATGGATAAAGTTGTGGGTACGTAGGAGGTTAGGGAAATATTTCATTTGGAGTAACGCTCCTTATCACACAACATAACATTTAATATACAACTGAAGTATGTTATAGAAAGAAGATGGAGGCAATTGATGTGGAAAGTATATTGAGAATGATAACAGGAGCAAGAATGGATGATAACACAAAAATGCAAATCTTAGCAAGGTGATTTAAGAAAGAATTGTGTATACAATAAGACACACCATTTTCCCAACATCTATGCCCTAATTAACCTGTTGCTGGAATAATCCATCTATCTCGAAGAATCTCAGTTTGAATAAAGATGTAGTTATACCAGACTGAAAAGGAAAGAAAAGGAAATTTAAGAAACACCACCTGAAGGACAATATTCATAGAACAGAATCATAGAATATCCTAAGTCGAAGGGATCCACAAGGGTCATTGAGTCCAGCTCCTGGCCCTGCACAGGCCAATTCCAAAAATCACATCACATGCCTGAGAATGTTGTCCAAATGCTTCTTGAACTCTGTCAGGCTTGATGCTGTGACCACTTCCCTGGAGAGCCTGTTCCAGTGTCCAACCACCCTCTGGGTGAAGAACCTTTTCCTGATATCCAACCTAAACCTCCCCTGACACAACTTCAGGCCATTCCCTTGGGTCCTGTCACTGTCACCACAGAGCAGAGATCAGTGCCTGCCCCTGCTCTTCCCTCACAGGGAAGTTGTGACTGCAATGAGGACTCCCCTCAGTCTCCTCTGAGCTGAGCAGACCAAGTGACCTCAGTCCCCTCAAGGCCCTTCACCGTCCTCGTGGCCCTCCTTTGGACACTCTCTAACAGCTTTGTATCTATTTTGTATTGTGGCCCCCAAAACTGCCCCCAGCACTCGAGGTGAGGCCGCCCCAGTGCGGGGCAGAGCGGGACAATCCCTCCCTTGCCCGGCTGGCAATGCTGGGTCTGATGCACCCCAAGGCCACACTTGGCCCTCCTGGCTGCCAGGGCACTGCTGGCTCATATTCACCATCGATCAGACCCCCAGGGCCTTTTCCATGGTGTTCCTCTCCAGCCTCTCACTTTCTAGTTAGTCCCTACATCCCAGGATGCCATGTCCCCAGTGCAGAGTCCTGAAGAACTGGATTTGTTTCCTCAAGCAAAGAGAAGACTGGAAGCAGAGAGGCACACATGGAACAAGTGCTTATGAAGAAGCTGATGAGAAACTATTCCTTCATACTCCGAGGAAACAAACATTTCAAACTGGGCATGTTTGTAAGCATATCTCACTGTAGTGTACGATAGTGAGAGAATGTGCAGAGAAGCTGAGTCAGGAGGTGGAAGCAGTCAGTAGCAGATTAGAGTTTAGGCTGTGCCAAGACAGAGACTTCAGGATTCCTAAGGAAACCTTTATGTAGACTGGTTTTACATCAGGTAATAGAACCATTAAAAGTGTTTTTCACATTCCAAGAGGATGGAATGTAAAGAGGGAGACCTGGCAACACAACAGTACGTTTTAATTTAGGCCCTGAAGGGGCAATCATTCTGGCTAGACCAGTCTTGTTGAAAAGAGTTTAAAATCTATATGCATTTTTATGGGAACTTGGTAATTTGTTTCTGCTCAAAACAACACTAAAATACTTGGAAACACCAAATTATTTGGGAACAACATCCCAGTCATTGAGGTATAATATTAATTTTATTTTTTATGAATCATGTTATAGCACTGAAATCCTTTCTCCAGCATTAAGGAAGCCATTCATTTGGTTCACAACAATGTTTTTAAAATTTCTTGTAATCGTCCATTATCAATAGAAGGGGTTCCTACAATACATTAGTTTTACACCAATGCATTTTACCTATTTCACATAAAACAAAAATTCCAGTCTGTGTCTATGTAAAGCTGCAAGAAAACATGACTAGTTTACCAATGAGATGTTAACAGGATCTGTTCTGGTAGTGAAAGGTAAATTTTCTAAAGTTAGGGGATTAATAATTTAAGAAAGATGACCTCAGCACAAAATGCTTCTCAGTTGAAGCCACAGGGAAATCAAACTAATTTGCTCAAAAAGTACAAACATTTACCCATAAAATCTGTAACAATCACCATGACATGGCAAGAGGAACATTTTTTAAGGTCTGAACATTGACTGAAAACTTTTGAGCTCCAGCAAGCAGAATGGCAGTAGTAAAGAACAGAATCATAGAATAAAATAATAATTTAGGTTAGAAAAGACATTTAAGATCACTGCGTCTAATTGTTAACCTAACACTCCCAAGTCCCACTACACCATGTCCCTAAGTGCCACTTAATTTCAGATCTAGGCTTAATTTCTGTGTTGGGCAGTGTTTCAAATACTAGATTAAGGTCTGGATGAAAGCCATCTATCACCATTTCTGGTGATCAGGAAATTGCTTTACCTAATTTTTGCAAACTGAAAAAAAACCACAACCCCACCAGAATCCACTTAATGAATGGATTTTTCAGGTCCCTTAAAGTACCTTGAAAATCAGACATTTTTGACAAAGAGAAATATTACAAAGCTCACTCATGCCAATTGAAAAATTACTCAACAACTGATCTTGTAATGCCTCTTGAATTCATCATTAATTCTAGAAAAGTTGGCTTGGGAATAGTACAAAACAGCACACCAGCAGTGTCTCAAACAGACCATCAGGCCAACATTTAATATTCCGTATATTTCAATAGTGTCACTCTGTACTCTACTTACAGATACTATGGAGTAATTACCAAAATTTATGCTTTAATGTATTAAGGGATGAATATGAATGTAAAACGGCAAATGACCACATTCTCATTAATTGCTTTGTCAGCTCACCTATAGCAAAGCATAATCTTCAAGAGTCATAAATTGAGAGTCTGATTTTTTATAATAGTACAATGATTTATAAATATCCATGCTCAGAATGCACCTATTATAGTCATTTACTGTGGATGTAATTTTTACAAATATTTGATGAATAAATCATATTTCCTTTTCAAATTCTTTGCTTACTCTTTTTGCAATCATCCAACATTCCTGACTTATGCCTCCTAGTATTATAGTAATAATTTCAAAGTTTAAAGATGAAGCAATAGAAAACAGTTCTTTTTCTGCATTTCCATGTACAGGTCTTGTTAAGAACAAAAATTTTCTTAAGTCTCCACAACAAAACATTGTGCCTTGCAGAGACACACAGAGAAGCTGAAAATGAGATATGCTTAATATCAGAAGAAAATCTACATTAGTCTGGTTGCTTTTACATTGGACAAGCTAATTTTACACTGAGATCACAACATACAAATGAGTAAAAAATATATAAATGAAACTCCAGAATTTTACTAAAGTGTAAGTACGAATTGATGTACACTAGCAAAGAGGTTAATTAAGGCTAACATAACTGTACTTTTTGTATTAGTCAAGTATTTATTTCTAAATGATCCTGTATCATTCATTAAGTCCTTTGTATTTTCCCCTTTTCCCTGCTGAATTTCAGGTTTCCATTCTCTGAATAAAAACAGATTACCAGAAAACAATATTAATGTTAAATGAAGTGGTACCATTTTAAATGTAGTGTTGCAATGGCTAAGTTATTCTAAGAGAACATACTAATAAATCCATCTTTGCACACTAGTAGCTGAACTCAGAAAATCACAGGTTTATGCCAATGCAGCCTATGCAGTTGTCTATAAAACTCATCTAAATTCATATTTTTAGAACAACTTTAAAATCATTCTTGAATGGATAATTCAGAAAATTAGAATGGGATAACAGTTTCAAAGCCTTTCATCAACTATTTCTCAGTCTCCAATTTGATTTTGTTAATTTTCTTCATGATTTGTCATTATTGTCTCATGGGTAGCATAGCCATGTCAAAAATTTAGAAATAATTAAAATATAACTTCTTTTTAATGTCTTACCAAATCCTGCTTTTACCTTCATATTCATTTAAAATGAAATCATACAATTACCATTGTTAGGGGGGTAGACTGCTTCAGTCATTTTTTCTATTCTCTGCCTTTTAATGTACATAAAAGGAGACATTTTGAAGAATTAAAATGAATGCTTGCAAGTGTAAGCTTTTTTAATGAAAAATTAAACATTTCAGAAGTCAACATTTCCATAATATCCACAAATAAACAGACTGTTGGTTTGGATTGTTCTTTACTGTTCTCTCCTGGTTTGGAAAACGATTTTTAATGACATTATCCAAGAGGTCCTTAAGGGCAAGCAAAGATATTATGAACACAGAATGCACTGAAATGCTAAGCCTATGAAAAGAAAAGAAAAAATAAATCTTTTAAATGGCAAGTCTTCCTGACATACCCTGTATCATTCTCTTATTTAGTGAAGATAATTTCCTAGCAGACTGATAAAGACTGCTTAACGAGGATCTCAGCACTGTGACTAACTCCAGCACACGATTCTGCTACATGGCTGAATCAGGATTTCTTTTGCTGTTAATGCATTTATGTGCACATGGGCAAATTGGGAACCCAGAAAGTCATCCTAGTCTGGATTTTAAACCAGCGGTTACAAGATCCCTGTGCTCTAGCCATGATTATGATAGAAAGTATTCAGCCTGGTTTGACAGAAACAGCTTTTTACAAACAGTATAAAGGAAGTTCACTTCCCCTCTTCACTGCTGTGCCTCACTAACTCAGGCCTTCCTCCCTCCTCCACTGATTTCCACCACAGATATAGAGGCAAGAGTCCTGTCTTCACCCCCTGACCCCAGGGAGGTGCTTAGCCACTGCATCCTTGTCACCACCACAGAGACAGATTCAAAACCTGCCTCTACAACATACAAAACCTGCCTTTTACGTGAACACACGAGACAGGACCCGGTGCCTTCGCTGACATCTGGACACAGTGTGGTTTTCATCACGGGCTCTGTCCCACGGATGGACAGCATGCTCCCCTGGGACAAGACAAGTGCCATGGACTCTGTTGACACTGCAGAAACTGATGGTTTGGGAAAGCAGAAATGGCTGCTCTTACCAGGTGATTTAAAACTATGGCTTTCCAGGAAAGGATCATGCAAGAGAGGAGTAAAAATAAATTTCTCCCACCAAACTGAAGGCTACAAGGTCTGTGAAACAGGAGTGGCTCTAACCTTTTGCTACAGCTCCTTTTCCTACCAGCTTGAAAATAAAGATCACTGCTACTCTCTGCAGTGGGCCAGTACTTTTCACCACAGCCTTTTACAGTGTTTCTTCTTCAGCCATGGACCTTGTCCCAAGGAAGTGAAGAATGCAGCATAATAGGGTTATTTTATGGCTTTTAGGTCTTTTTAGTCAGCCATTCTTTTTTAAGAGAAAAGTAGAAAAAAAAATTCCTCACCAAGGAAGAAATTTCATTCAGCCTCAGATCTCAATAGAATATGTTTTTACACGAACCTCTTTCTCACTGGAATTTATAAGTGAGCTCTTCTAAGGTACTGCCATATAAAATAAAAAAAACCATGACAGTTTAAATCAACACAACTATGTAATATTTTGGAGGATTTACCTATCAGTGTAGCCATTAAATCCACACAGGAAGAAATAGAAGGGAGCGCAGAGGCAGAAAATACAACAGCACTAACAGGATGGCCATGGCTATGAACTATGTGTGTGTTTGCAAAGCTGCAGCAGAGTTTGTCATTGGGGCAAGGGGCAATCAACAAAGAGACTGTGATTTCAGAGCCTTCTCATGGCACTGTGTTTTTACATTCCAGCCTTTCCTTAGAGCAGAAAGTAAAGGACAATGCGTCTTCCCTTCCCTGTCCACCTTCCTCCTACACCACAGAAATAAATTGTCATTCATAAAATTAATATGTTACATTAATTTACAATTAAGCTATCACTAGGAAAATTAAATATAGGGCATATGCACAGTAATTGGAGCGCACAATTCGATATACACCTCTCCAAGTTTCCTATACATCTGTTCATCCCTACTCACACTATAAAGATAATAATAATTCAGAGCCACTTGAAGGCTGCTACAAATAAAGGGAGAAAATATACTTTTTTTTACAAACTTCTAAGCAGCTAAAATCTACTACTTTCTATGCTTCCCACAGGTACATAACTTTTTTCTTATTTGCTAAGTTACTTCTTCTTCATATGTTATTCTGATTTGGTACCTTTCTACAGACACAAACTGAAAAGGTGCCAACAGCAGGTATACCCATGCACAACACAAATATGTCTGTTCAGTACATACTATATTGAAGCCAGAGCATAAAGAGAGTCAGATTAAACTCACAAATAGGAAAAAAATCTATTACCACAGTATGAGGATGTGTCTCTTCTACTTGGTAAAACACCTGAATATTTCAAGCATTCAGGATAGGAAAAGAATTTTTAAAAAGGAGAAAAGGAGAAGCCATGTAAGGGCATTACACTGATGGTTATTTTTTGCCAGAAATTACATATTACTTAATTTTTTCAGGAAGAAAAGAGTCTCTGGCAAAAAATTAAAATGCCTAGGAGTCGCAGAATGATTCATTATTATTAATCATTAAAACTCAAAAGTTATTGACATGGATTGTTCTTATTCCACAAATTACAGCAGTATAAACATTGTCTGGAAATCAGGTGTCTGTAAACAATATTCTGTACAGAATATAATTATGTATGTGCTCTGTGGTGGTGCAGAAATAGTGCTGGAATAGTTCCTGCCAGTTGATTACAGTGAGCAACAGCATTTAATATTTAGAACCAATCTTAGTGTACAATAAAATAATGAATCAGCTATATATAGTTTGAGGGACTAGAGACCAAAGGATTGGACTGGGTCATTTCCTTACCAAAGGAGAATTCAAAGTTACAGAGAGATCCAGTGCAGTTAATTGTGGTTAACACAACATTCACATGTAAATTAACAAAAACTCTGGAACAACAGCAGCAGTACAAGGAGCTCTTCTCGTACGCAGACACTGCAGAGAAGATGATGACAGAGCTCCCTGAGGAGCAGGAAAACTCATGGGTTTGACCCTTATTCTTTCTCTGGCTTCCAGCACCATGAGCCCCTATTTTCCTGTTCCTATTGCTCTGGGGAAAAACCCTTGATCCAATATTGCCTGAAACCACAGAAAATGTGCAGAACAAAAGAGAGGTATTTTGAAGCTAACATATTAAAGTTTTTTAAACACACTGAGAACCTTAAATCAAAGGCATTACACAGCAGGGACAAATTCTTTGTTATTATCCAGCTGTCATTGATCTGGAAATCCCAAAGCCCATGGGTTTCTTGAACTAATTCCACGCTTTCATGGACCCTACCAAGGCAAAGACACCCAAAGAACAACTTGTCTTGTGACTCTGATCCTTCTGCTTCCATTTACAGACAAGACCAGGAAAACCAAAGTCATACAACCCAACCCATTCCCTAAAGACTGAAGCAGAGTGCAGAAAAATGTTAGCTTCAGTATAAGCTTTGAAGAATGACCACGTAAATTCATATGTTAACATAATTCATAGGAATTTGAGCACTAGAACACCTATTATGTCACCTAATCTATGCAGTTGACAGAGAAGGATTTGTTCCCTAAAGCATATTTCATATGGCTTTATTCAGTCCCATTTTAAATGTAGGAGCTGTGAGGCTCCCATTGCTTTCCTTGAGAAAGCTGATTTGCTTATTGTTTGAATTAATTTCACCATATCCAGTCGCAGATATGCTCAAGATGCTGTTCTTAATAAAATATGTAATGTCCTCAGTAATTTATGTTAGCATTAAAATAGCCAGTGAATATCCAAGCTATACATTCTGTTGAAATATATCTTAGCCCATAGCAGACTCTTCCTTTGATATTAACGAATGCAGGAATCTCTAAGTATTTGATAGTCTTTTCCGATGCAATTAAAAAGTTTTATCCTTAATTGATGTGCTTTAGTACTTTGGTAATCAGTTCAGTGTGATTTGTAAGCTTGACCTTTTTTTACACAGTTATATTTCTGAATTAATTTAGTTATTTCCAAGCACTGCTGGGTAGCAAGCACCAAACATTACACTTAGTTCCCACTATCTTTATAGTTTTATTTCTTCACGAATTCAGAACTTGCAAAAAACTTGTAAATAAGTCAGAAAAACCTTCTTATCTCTGAGTTTCCCATCTTGACACAAAATACCTATCTCACTCTTATGTAGAGTATTGGTAATATTGAAAGGATTATCTAGAACAAATACTTAAAGTTTTACATTACTGGAAAAGCAACTTAAGTAAAAGTAGGAATCCACTGTAAATGCAGCTTTGCTAAGTAGGAAGACACTTACATGTACTTACTGAGTTCTAACATAACTCTCAAAAGAGACGCATTTTTTAAGAGTAACAATAATTAGCATTGGCTGTCATCAAAACATTGGTAAATATAAATATATATCAAACTTGAGAAATTTTAATTTTTTTTTCTTTTCTTTCCAAGGAAAAAATTGAATAAATTGCTGATTCAGTTACCTTAATGTAAGATTTGTACCCAGTAAAATCATTTCACCTACATGAACAAAAAAACATGAGATTCAAAGGACTGAGGCTAAATCTTCACAACTCTTGCATGAGAACACTTTTTCACTGGAGAAATATTTTCCAAAGTCATAAGGAAAATGAACACACATTAAAAAACCAGCTCTTTAAGACAGGATAGCATCTGTATTTACTGTACACGATACAATCTTTACGACATACGGAGATTGTCTTTCTGTTTGAGCCGCCTAAAATATTATGCTGGTCTCGACCTTGGAAACGTTTCCTAAGCATTTGCTGTAGTATTACAGAGATCTTTTGCCAGAAGAGTCACTGCAGAACCATGGACTCTTTGGGGGCTTTCCATATTAGGGGCTTTCTTGCTCTGGATTAAGCATGCCAACAGTATTTAGTTGCCGTTCTGTATTTAGAACTGATTTGAAAGAATGGATTTTGGTAAGAAATGTTGAAACTTCTTGTATTTCATTGAGTTAAGTTCACTCCCACAAGACAATTTAGGGAAACATCCATTAAGAAAACTGTTGAAAACTATCCAGTACTACACCAGCTATAGGAGATTTCCATAGCAGATTACCAAATGTTAGGAAATATGTATTTATTCACCCACAATTCTAATGGCCCCAAAAGACTGTGAAGAATGTACATTTCAAATATTTTTTTTTAAATTACAGCTCATCGGATAATTATCACAGTTCCTAGGAAATAGTTACTGACGTTTAAACAAATATATTCAATTAAACTATTAACTTAAATAAAAATATATCACTTGAGGAAAATATCGAATGTCTCTCGATTGTCAGTCAAAAGCTTTCTCCAAAAGAACTTTTCAGCTCCTCTTTATTGAAGTGGAAAATGTTTAATTTAATTCACGATACAAATTGCACAGCAAATACACACAGGAGATTCAAATTTAAAGTTTTCAGTTATGTCATTTCACTTCCATAGTAATCTTCTAGAGTTCAGATTCCCTTTTCTCCCTGTAACTGTAATATTACTGAAAGATTTCTCCGCATCCAAGATTAGTAGGACATAATCCTGCCACAACAACCTGTCTGAACTTACTCTGGAGCTGCAATACCAACTGTTACTGCACTCCCGTAATATATTACATCAGTAGTGGTGCTCCTATAAATAACAATCCTGTATTTGCTCTGGGGGACCATCTATAACCTTATATTTATTTGCCTCATCAACACTGTGGTTACAATATCCTACTGATGTCACCCAGCAAGAATTGGGGTTTCGTTAAAGTTGTCACCAGCCTTAAACAGAAGTGTGAACTATTGCAGGTTTATTTAATCTTACAGCCACTGCATCCTTATTCATAGCAGTTTGAGAAATATTATTTCCCACTCAAGGTCATGTGGCCTGAAGCTAGGACTTGACAAAGGAAACAAAGGAGTTGTCTCCTGTGGTAGAGTAAGCTAGATCTAATCCTGATCTGTACAGGGATTTTACAATTGACTTTAAAATATAAAATAATCAGAAAGATGTTTCAGAGATCAAACTAATATATAGGGGATGCTTTGAACAGCCACCTCTCTAAAATTCCAACTTGTTACTCTTTAAACATGAACCCTTACTATGAGAAGTGTCTTACAGATCATTTAGACTTTAAGCACTTGTCTGCACATCCCAGCAAGCAGGCTGCTTTACTCTGAAAGGTGTATCATTTCACATATTAAAACTCTGCCATCCAGACACAACCAGCTGAACCAGCCAAGAACTATGTTCCACTTTTAAAGTTTTACAATTCCAGAATACACTGAGGGGCTTCAGAGCTGTAGGAAAACAGAACACACAAAGAAAAGTTTTCAAAAGCTACTCTGCCTCTCTTTCATAATAAAGACAATCCCACACAAAACTTTAGAGAATGCAGAGGACAGAGAGGAGAAGAAAAATAACTTTTATAAAGTCTCAGTATAAGTGGAAAAAGATTATATTCTGAGAACCAAAAATCACCTAATATGTTACCAGGCTACGCAATATTAAGCCCTTTATCTTCAACAATTTTTTGTGCACTTGCATACAAACTTTGAGTTAACAAATAGGACTAGAGAGTAAAGTTCGTAATATTTTCAGTTCAAAGTAATAATAGCATCACTTACCTAAAGATTGGTCTTTGGAGATGCTTTTTCTTGATTGTAACACAATCATCCATTTAAAGTGGGGAAAAAGACTTCTTCCAGCAAATAACTCCAAAAAAGCCCAGGGAGTAATCGGGAAACTTGTTCTTAGCTACTGTGCTGCAGAGAGCACACAGAATGGTATTTTGGTGCTGGGGGAAGCCTCCCTCCCTCTTTCTGACAGAGGAGCAGAAAAGGGCCATAGAGGCCACATAAGCCAGGCACAGCCGTGCGCTACCAAACTGGGCAGGCTGAGCAAAACTGGAGTCCAGTTGATTGAAGCGTAGAACTGCACTGGATTCCTTTCAACCATGCAAGGAAAGGTGGGAGCTCTGCCAAGTGCTACCCAGGTAAAAATTTGTTAGATTATCCCAGCCATGAGAGCACTTCTAACACACACTGGTCAAAGTCTTAAATGCAGAGTCACTCTCTCTCTCTCTCTCTCTCTCTCTAAAACACACTGTTCCGAGGCTCAACTTTTTTTTCTTCAAAATAAAAGTTGTGCAGCTGTTTCAGCATTCCCATGCGAGTACCTTCAGAAAATTTGTTCCGGTAAAAAAAAAAAACTGTATACAAATTAATGAAGACGGATGGATCTGGTCTGTAAGGCTGGCTCTACTTCAAGAGATTGTAATTATTTTACAATCTGGCTTTTATTCACACTGGATGATGTGTGGATATAACTATGCAAATTAAAGCACTGCTCATAATTTTTAGCACACATAACCTAATAACCTAGAATTGGCTGAAAGTAGAAAATGGTGTTTGCAGCTGGTAGGACCACAACTACATGAAACAAACCAAAGCTACATCAGTGAGGAAAACAAAAATGACCAAGTTCAGATAGTGTCAGTAGCAAACTGTCACTGTTTGCAAGACAAGATTTCAACATAGATCCAAACTGAAAATCTTGCTCTGACATCACGCTGACATAAATCAGGAAGAATTCAACCGCAGCGAACACAGGCTGTAAACAAAGCTATAAAGCTGAAGTGGCTGACCATGGTTCTCAGGGAACTGAAGTCAGGAGGGCTTCAGGTGAGACACAATTCCCACACACGTCAGAGGGCCCGTAAGAGACCTGTGCTGGCACACGTTTGATGGGAGACACAGAACCCAGCCAGAGCAGCAGCAAACCAGCTGCACACCCTGGAACCGTGTGCCCCCTTCCTGCCGAGGGAGGGAAGGTTCTGCCACAGGTTCTCCTCTGCGTCTCAGCACTGGAGCTCCCTTGCGGCTCGAATCCTGCAAAGCACTCAGTGTGTGCGAGGTGGAGTTCCTGACATGGGACAGGTACAGTCAGGATGGTTGGGATTCTTCTGCAATGGCATTAGTGGATGGAGAGAGTGGAGAAGAGGGGCAGATTTACACAGTTAAGTGCATAACACTGGTATTAGCCAAGTTTGAGGCAAGATAAGGAACAGTAAGGTATCTCTTAGGCTGTATATGACCATGAAAGTTCCCATTACACTATTAACGAATTATTATTCAATTAACAATATTTTCTTTAAACAACTCTATATAACAGAGAGATATAATATATTCTATTAATATGTATTTTCACAAAGGAAAGCCTAGGAGTCAAGTGAATTTATTGAAACAAGTAACATCTCTTCCTAGAGGTAAAATATATTGCTTTTACAACAGAGTGATGGTGTCAAGTTTGGTTAGCCTGAAAGGACCCAGTAAATGATCCCCACACTGTATAAAACTATTTTCCTGACACAGACATGGAGTAACTATCTAAATAAAAACTTATGAGGCTGTCATCACTGGTTATTTTGCGTAGTTCAGTTTCACTTTCCCCACTTTTCTATTCCTCTGAGAAGTAGAGAGAAATACATCTTCACCAGGAAAACATACCTGTATCAGATTGTAAGGTCTTGAAGTATCTGAAGGTCTTTCTTCAACAATATGCAGTGTTCAGAGTGTTGTTGTATTTTTAAAGACCTTCACCTAGTCATCATCTTATTTGCTCTTGCTTGCCAAGATTTACTATTTAAGATTTCCTTAATGTAGTTTTCTTGCTCTGGGTTTCAGCATTTCAAAATAGTTTCCTGCTTTTTGAAGTGTGCTCACTCACTGATAATACACGAACCTAAAAATCACAGAGAAACCTCCCTTTTCTTTCTGTTTCACATTATGTGCATATATTGCTATACTTCTGTTATGTAGAGGGATTTTCTGTAGCTTAGGGTCAAAATCCAGAAAGTTACAAGAAAGAAAAAAAATTCTCAGTGAAAGCTATACCAAATATGTTTCCACTGAACTCCCAAACCTTTTACCTAGCAGTTGTCTTGGTCCTGAAACTAGCAAATATCTTAAAAGTAAATTTTTCTGGGCCTACTCCAATGTACATTGTTGTTCATGGTACTTCCATTCAAGCATGGTTTGAAAAAAAAGTACTGTTTGGGGGAGCTGAAATTCCCACAGTGCAATTGCTTTGACAAGGAATTTTTGAGCTGTTTGTAAAAAAAAAGGAAAGGAAAGAAAATATTACTAGTATTAATAGGAAATAGTAACAGAACTTCACTTTAATTTTCCTGATTTTCATCTTCCAAAGTGCCATTTTTGACCATTTTTTTTCATTCAACACAGCAGCTACCCACTGACCTCTTTATAATATTCAGAAATTATGTCTACATGTTAAATAAGCATTCACACAAACACTTTGACAAAGGACATTACGAAAGTTATGATAGACCAAGTAGAGTCAGGTTTGAAGCCTGAGTCCCACTGCAAAAATAATGTATAAAGTTCAGCAGCATGTAACTCTTTGCAGATCACAGAATTGGAGCATATTGGAGCAATATTACTCCAATAGGTAGGCTATATGTACTCCAAATTGTAGGCTATACTGAACCTGATACACGGAATGTGCTGAAGAAGTGCACTTTAATTATAATGAGGAAGTGTAATTATAATGAGTTTTTCCTTGGAAGCATTACTATAATTTTTAGAAGTCCTCTGTAGACAAGCTTCATCGTATTTCTTACTTCAAGCTAATCTTTTTAGGATTAATTAGAATGGTAAAAATCTATTTAAATGATGCTCTAGAGAGATCTTATTTAATTTTCCAACTCTGGATGAAACTCAAGTAGAAAACACCTAAATTATTTTTTCTCAATTTATTTTCCAGTTATTGTTGGAATTGTTTGCCCATCGCAACCAATGACAACTGCTTGAAGTGATGCAAGATACTTTATTTCATCTCCCCTGCATATGTTGATGTGAACAAAGACTTTTGGAACCAAAACCTTATAATACTTTACCACTCACAGAACCTGAGTTTTCCAAATTTCTGTCTATCTGTAGGGATAGATAAGTAATTTCATATTTAATACTTTGTCTCAGGGGAAAAGACTACATTATGAGGTAGGACCCAAAACATTCTATTCTGCTTGTTTTAATGCCACATATTTCTTATTCATCTGTAGCTCCTTGCCAGAAGTCTAGAAATGTAATTATTTCTCCTACTTTGATTTCAAAGCAGTGGGCAATTAGGATAATAAATTTAAGAAGCAGTAAACTGTATGTGCCAGACACTTGATGCTTTCTACTTTGTAGCTAAAATACCTTCTGTCTATGAAGAGATGTGCAAGCATTACTGGGTAGGGTTAAGACCTCTTCTACCTCTGTAGAAAGACACATAGGTGGGAAGATCCACAGAAAGGGGAGACAAAGAAATTAAGAAGGCATGATTAACCACATACATCAAAAAGAAATTACCTTTATAAAAATGCTGGAATATCAGTGAGAAAAATAACTGGCAAACTGTACTGTAAGAGTAGTAATTGTGTCAAAGTAGAAAGATAAATTATCTAAGCAGCTTGCCGCCTCAAGGCCAGCACTATTCAATATTTTCTTCAATGGTTTGGATGGAGAAAGGAAATATTCTTGTTGCAAAACAATATTAAGCCAGTAATCTTTTCTGAATGTCCTTGGCAAACCACAGAAATGTTCAGAGAAAGAAAAAAAAAAAGGATATAAAAAATACCAAGCTCTACATACACATGGGAATAATCTGCAGGACAAGGGGCCATTGGCTAGGCAGCATTTCTTCAGAAAATGCATGGGAAACAGCAGTGAATCATACACTAAACAATCACAGTCTTTGACAAAAATAAGCACGATTCTGGGAGATCTAAAAAGGAGTATTGTCCAGAAGAGCAACCTCCCACTCTCTGTATTCCTGAGGCTCACCTGAAGCATTGTTTCTTGCTCTGAGGCAACACAATTCAGCAGACACATAGAGGACTAAACCTTGACAAAACAGAAATTTAGGAAACATCTCATGAGTAAAGACAGAAGGTCACACAATGTAGCCTAAGGAAAAGGAAAAGCAGACCTAATTAAAAATATTCCAGAACTTAAATATAGCTGTGCAATTTATGGAAACAGACTATTTTCCTTACCTCTGTGGTCAAGAAATAACAAACTGCTAAATAGCTCATAGGGTTGTAAGTTGTAGTAATAAAGATTCAATGGTGAAAAAAATACTTTTGAAAGGAAAGTAATAAGGACATTAATTGCTGAGGGAATCTGTTGTGGGAAACACAATAAGTAGCTTTCCAAGCATAGATTTTTCTAAAAGGCTATGTAAGCATGTTTCAGAAATTATTAGCCTTACCTCGGATGAGAATATAGATTAAATAATCTCTAAGTACTTCATTCAACCTCAT
Source organism: Pomatostomus ruficeps (assembly GCA_013400735.1). Classification (NCBI taxonomy): domain Eukaryota; kingdom Metazoa; phylum Chordata; class Aves; order Passeriformes; family Timaliidae; genus Pomatostomus; species Pomatostomus ruficeps. Next base: position 123,345 of record VYZT01013238.1, on the reverse strand, counting down.
TGTTCTAAAATTCTTTGTTAACCAACTGCTACTATCAGCTTCTAACTGAACCTGCTGTTTAGTTTCAGATTTTAGTGTGCATGAAATCATTTACCACTCAGCTGTAGCACTTGGGCTTTTCAATCTTTCACCTATTTGCCACTTAATCCAAATTCTGAACTTTGGTCCTTAATTCTGGCAACAAAGTGTGACACTTTAAAGCTTTTATCCATTAAACACCATAATTTCTGGTTTGCTTCCATAAGAAAGTATGGGGTCAGGGGTTTTCCCATATTCACAAGCAACAAGAGAACAAGTGAAGAGCTAAGTTTTATGCATCCATTTTCTGCACTAATGGAGTAGTTCAAAAAAACAGACGGCATATTTCTACATGCTTCTCATCTTACAGGTTTGAAACATAAAAATCTAAAGCAGAACATATGAGAAGAATGCTATCTTACTTTTCAGTACAATACCTTGTGCCAGTTTACCGTTTAGGGAACTCGTAATTAAATCACTGAGTAAAACATGAAAAGAAAAAATTTTATAGTGGAAAGTCAACATATCTTGTGCAACCAATCTCGAACAAGATTTTTATTCATGTATTTTTAAGATTGTTGGAATAAATTCACTGTGTACAGACTAAGGATTCAAACTTGATGCATAAGGAACTGGAGGGGATTATGTGAAATCTGTCTATACCATCAGTGTCACCTCAGCGAGAAGGCCTTCCAAGGCTCTCTGCAAGACAGAACAGCTTCCATAGCCTTCCCTTCCATTATAATGAGAGGGATAAGCCTCTCGGCACACCTTTTACCAGCTTCCAATCTCCCTGCAGGGTCTCCAGATCTAACTGCCTACACCAAGCTAATAAACTTGTCCAGGTGTCTGATGTCCCCAGAAACAGGTTCAGTGCTAAAGGAGATGCTGTGACTACCTGCCATACAAAAGGTTATTCTATCACAAGCATGTCATGCTTGATACACAATACTACCTATAGAACTGTGTTTGTGTAATGGTTTAAGGGCTAAATTATAGTTACCCCCATCCTTCATATTCCTTGGCACAATCCATCCTGTTAAGGATCAGGATGAGGGGTTTTTCACCCAGCTGGTTTACCAGGTTTTCATTAAGCTTGCAGCACTCTGAGCAGTGTAGGACAGTCTCAATTTGTTTCTTCATGCTGACATCAGCAAAAGCCGCTCTAAAACTTCACCTGATGACTTCTCCAAGCTTGAGAAACCAGACAGAACTGAAGAGAATAGTCACTCGTTCAGAATGCAGATAGAAGAGCTGACAAATGCCACTGGATCTATTGTAGAATGTGTGCTAAAGCTCTGTGAAAAGAGTCGTGCAGGCCTTTAAGTTCTGCCTTCCCTTTTAACCTTTCCTAAGTAAAATAAATTGTAAATGAAATTTTAATATAAAATTGTTTTATTCTCTCCTACTTTCCCTGTTTACATGCACACACAAACTGAGCAGAGACTTACGTCAATGCCGTCATGCAGGAGATTAATTTCTCTGCTAAGACTTTCCTGCTTAGACTGGAACACAGGAACTTGGCTTAAGAAGCTTCCCAGTGCTTCACTTGTGCTTTCATATTTTACTACATCGTAAAAGTCCTACTAAAACTCAAGTAAATAACTAGAAATAACAAAAAATACAAATACCCATGTCTTATGAGAACATTAATTTTCTTGATTAATAAATCTTTTCTGAAGAATGTGATGAGTATCACAGCTGTATTTTATTGGATTCTACCTGACACTATTAAGATTTTATACTCTGCATCTTCAGTGAAGCAAAAGAGGGAGATGAGAAGGAAAGCAAGGGAGGGGAAATGAGAAGAAATTAATTCCTTTGGGATATATGATGCTAACCTAGCACTGAGATACACAAGTCTAAACATGGCATTCTTTGGTTTTGAGCCAGTGCAATATTATTATTGGCCACAGTTGATGGAATTTCAGTCTGTATCAGAAAACACTGTAACTGATGTGCCATGTGTTTTCTAAATGGATATATACAATGGCAACTGTACACTGACAATAGAGCAACTACTAACTGAGCATATTGTTGCTCTTTAGGGTGGAAAAGGATAATAAAATCCCCAGAATTTCATATAGATGGACTGCATAAAATTGAGCAAAAGATAATTGCTAAAGGCTTTAAAGGTAATGATTAAAATATATGCCAGTATAACTGTTTGCTACAATACTTAAAAATCGAAAAAAAAAAAAAGGTTCACAATCCGAAATTGTCCAGAAAGGAAAACATGACTGAGTGTGCCGTATGTTACGCATGGCTATTGGACAATGTCAAAATCATGACCAAAATAATTTTTCTGCTAAACTGCATTTCCTCATGGAAAATATATGAGCACTTAATAGGACAGAGGCTATGCTCAAAGGAATTAGAAGATTTATGGTAGACTGCATCAATTTTCTTTACATACAGTAGTTCTCATCTGAATGCCTGGAACAAAGAGGCAAGAATCTATCATTAGCTACCTCTTCACTACACAGTTTTTTCTTTGTAAGTCACATTCAAATCTGTGTAGGTGGCAGAGTTTGAAAACTTAATTATTTGATTTCTTTTTTTCATTTTACATTTTGAAAATATTTTGCACTGTCTTTCATCATGGTCTCCAATATCATGTATTTCATAGTTTTTGGAAACTTACTTCATTATAATTGGTTAAAATACCCTGGTCTATGCACAGTTATTGAGATTTCCTGGTTTTCATCATTAGATTTCTGGCATCCAGTTTGACTGACACAGAAACCATCTGGAAGTATAAAGCCATGCACTTCCCTAGGGGATTGGCAGTATCTGGGACTTGCTGCAGTGTCTTTTCTATCAGCTATTTGTTCTTTGGTCACATTGCCATTGGGTAGGTACAAAAAAACAGCTGACACAGCAAAAATTCTACAGGTGATTATAAATCATCTTACAAAACTCTTTCTTTGAAATAACAACACTAATAACAGACCTTTGCTTTCTGATTGTGAAAAATTGCTTTTAAATAACAGTTTCTCCATAGATGTCTTGAAATCTGACATTCATCATTTTTAAGTCTTAGAACTGGTTGATAAATGAAATTCTGAGTTCAGCTCTATCCTCAGTAACATGGCCATAGACAAAAAATGTCTCGTGCATGACTCAGAAATCTATTGTACTAAGACAATAACATTTTGATCATTCTTATCTTTCTATTAAAAAGAAGATTTGCATAATGTAGTGCATACAGTTATGATCCATTTTTTTTTTCTTCCTATCCAGATCCTATTATGGCCTTTCCAATACACAGCACTGTCTTTCTAAGATAAAAAGACCCACTGAATTTTTTATTCTCCTTATACTATATTACCTACATTATTTTTCTCCTTATACCAGCTCACTATCTCCCCAGCACCCCACACACTTCTTCTCAAGTCTATTTACTGTGATCATATTCTCCTAAATGTGCCAAGTACATGTGTACTCATGACAGAAGACTAGCAGGAAGTTTATCTTTTCTAGCAAAACTTTACAGAGACTCAGAAGAAAACTCACCCAGAGAGGAAAAGCAACAAGCAAAGGAGAAATGTAGAATTTTATATATCGAATACTTTTCGCTCTCCCCACCCTGTAAAGTTAATTCTTAGGATGACCAAACTATATAAAATAAGGCTCTCCTGCTAATTGTAGTCTAGATATGAGAAAACTCTGAAACTATTTCAAATGCACTGGTAATGATCCTCCCGAAGGGTTCACTAGTGTGTTCATGTTCAGGACTCCTTGGGATAAATTTTGACAGTCAGTTAATCGACAGTGAATTTGTCAGTATATCACTTTAGTCAACGAATTTTAAAAATAAAAACGGTGCTTAAAAGTAGTTCAGTGCTCACACTTTTTATTGAGGGTCAAAAGTTTGTCAGAAATGTAAAACAAAAAGAACCTGACTAGAGAATGTGAAACACACCAAACATTACAGTTTATAAACAAGGAATGACTCATTATTTCCTGCAAAATATCTGCCTAGGTTTTTTTCACTTTCCCCTCTTCATAGAAATAAATCATTTTACTCATATATTTAAAATCCCACTTCAGAAAAACTAATTTCAAAACTTTATTAGAGCCACAAGCTGAAACAAAAATTGTATAGGCATTCATTTTATACCATAATCTGTCTGAACTCAAGGCTGAGGCAGATTAATTTTGCTAGTTACGTTCTCTGAGCTATTTGAACTTGGGTACAATGTAGTTGGCTTGATTATCGATGCAATTGTTTTATATTTGACTTTAGCATACATGTAATGGGCTATGCTGCCAGCCCCAGAGAATGAGCTGGTGTGATTATCTATTAAAAGACAAAGTACTCGCCAGGGCATTGTTAAACTCCTTATATATGGTCTATGTCTAACCAGACCAAAGAATGAATTACTATTTTTCATACTAAATCTTAAAATTGAACTAAAAGCAACAAAGAACAGAATTTTTAACATAATCTCTGCACTGATCTCTTTCATGGAACGATGAAACTTCTTGTGAAGTTACACCTGAATGGTAAATTAAACCGCAATATTCAGTAAGAAATAGGTTTTCTAGGGTCTAAAAACATCTTGATAACATCTGGAAAATAATGTTAATAAGATGTAGATTAAAATTGACCACTATATAATATTTTATCTGAACTGAAGGGTGGGTATATTTCCTCTCCTAAAACATGTCAATTTTGTAGCTCTTCTTGGCATTTTACCATTCAGTTTCATTCATTCCCTAATGAAAAGATGAAACTTTTTCTTCACTCCATCTCATCTTTTTCTCTGAAACCTATCAAAAACTATGCTACGTTGTGTTATTTGTTCTGATTCTGAACTATGTTGTGTGGGTACCTTCTGACTACAGTCATACACCATCAAATGGGCATTTGAATTAAACCACTGAAACACAATTCAGATGAGAATCATTAATGCTAAGATGTGAGATTCTTCTGTTGTGTCCCTGGAGCTTCAAGGTTCCCCTCAGTCAGCACACTGAAATATTGTGCACTTCCACGACTTATTTTTTACAAATTCTCATGACAAAAAGTTGCCGTTGCACTGTGCAATACAGTGGTTATTTTGACATTATTTCTTCTTTGACAAGTACATTTCACACCAGTATTTGTTTTCCTTCTTTTACCTATTAAATGTTTGACACTGGTAATTAATTTCTATGTGTAATAAAATCAGCTCTCCCATAATATTTAATATTTCCCTCTTAATATAAAATACATATTCTCAACAGATTTTGAATACCACTATCATGAGCACAGTAAGTCTCCTTTGTTATGCAGATTATTGTCAAGCAGTAAAGTATAACAAGACTAATTTGAAATTAATTATATAAATGGCCAAGTAGCAGATTTTTAATTATCTTGTTGCAGAACTGATAAATAAGCAGGGACATCCATACATTGATTAAAGTTATCTGCTACTATCCTGACAAGACATGCTAGAGCTGGAATTACTATGTCCAAGATAACAAGATCCTATCCAGTCAAACAGTGTGTAACAGATCCTACCACGTGTATCGCAAACTGTTTTCACTGAAGCCCAATAGGGGTGCCATGGGGAATCTCAAGCATTTAGTGGCTCTGCAATTATCAGACTGATTTTTTCCACTGCTCTATGCTTTTGAATATTCAGACAAGGCCACTTGGTACAAGAAATCAACTTATGCATAATGAAAAAACCAATATAAGACATACTGGTGATGTAAGCAGCCCCAACCAGTCACGATGGCTGCAGCTGAGCACACGTAACACCATCAGTTCATGGAATAACCATGGAATTGTTTAGGTGGGAAAAGACCTTTAAGATAATTGAGTCTACCTGTAAACTTACCACTGCCAAATCCTCCATTAAACAATATCCATAAACACTACATCTTCATGTCTTTTAAATTCCCTCGGTGATGGTGATTCCTCCACTTCCCTGGGCAGCCTATTTTAAAGCTTGATAACCTTTTCAGTGAAGAAACTATTCCTAATATTCAATCTAAACCACCCCTGATACAACTTGAGGCCATCTCATCTCAAGTACTAGGCTTGTCACTTGGGGGGAGAGACCAAAACCCACCTCACCACAGCTTCCTTTCAGGCAGTTGCAGAGAGTGGTAAAATCACTCCTGACCCTCCTTTTCTCCAGGCTAAACAACCCCAGCTGCCTCAGCCATTCTTCATCAGACTCATTCTCCAGACCCTTCTCAAGCTCCATTGCCCTTCTCTGGACTCGCTCCCACACCTGAATGTCTTCCTTGTAGTGAGGGGCCCAAAACTGAACTCAGCACTCGAGGCGCAGCCTCATCAGTGCTGAGTGCAGGGGGACAATCAGTGCCGTGGTTCTGCTGGCCACATTATTCCTGGTATGGGCCAGGGTGCCACTGGCCTTCTCGGCCACCTGGGCACACACCGGCTCAGGTTCAGCTGCTGTTAGCCAGCCACCCCAGGTCCTTTACCTCGGGGCAACTTTGCAGCCACTCTACTCCCAGCCTGTAGCACTGCCTGGAGTTGTAATTGTAATTCACTAAGATTAATTGACACAGTTAAACAAAATTTGATTAATTCCGTATACCCCACCATGAGATACAGAAGTCTCATCTTGGGCATTTTGAAAAACAGACCAACTTTCATTCACATTTGAGAGAAGTTGTTATAACATCAGTCCCACTGATGTCAGCAGCATTCACTATGACTAACTCACTGTCAGCGTGATCCTCAAAGAGCAAATGGAGGAATATTCATTAAATTTGTTCTATGTGGTAAATCATGCTCCCAACAAACAGACCTATCAAGTTATGATAGGTCTTAACTAATCAGGACATCTGTAGAAGAAAATAAAATGCGCAATTTAGATAGACTTAGGAAGGAACTATTTGTATTTCTTTACAGAAACGAGGTTTGGAGCTCTTTAAGTAAAGCTATGGGAAAACACATTTTCCACCGAATTTTAAACTTTTTCATGCCCAAGAGCCCTGAATTTGGGTATTACCTGTCAGATACTCTTCCACATATATTATCAAAACTTACTGCAATTTTCCAAGCAGGGAATTACACCCTTTTAAGTAACAGCAATATCAGCCATGATGATTCTAAACATCTCTCCATATAGCCTGATGTCAGTGTGAGTGCAGCTTAGAAACCCAAACATTTAGAGAAGAGCCCCTGAACAAGGCCCTTAGCACAGTGTCTTCCCCCAAGCCTTGCACTGAGATAACCAGGCATTAGCCAAACCAACCCTTTAGTAGCCATTCTCTCCTGTCAGCGCCCTGAGCCTCACTGCAAACAGTGCTGTTGCCCTGAGTTTTGCAGTCATTTCAGTGTTTTTCTTTCTGTAATACTTTCTCACACTTCTTCTGTAAACATGGCCATGGTTTCCTAACAACTATCTATGTTTATGCTAACTGTATGTGTGTTTATAATTCCAGTATACTGGGTGGAGAAATATGATTGATTGATGCTTTGGAATTAAGAGGTGTTGATTTCTACCTCCAATCCACGGTGATTTGTAAAAACATATAAATAAAGGCAGAGGGTTCTGCCCTCTCTCTCTTTCTGCCCTCTCCGTCTGCCGTCTCGGTGTGGTCCTTTATTTGGCTCTCCTTTGGGCTCCTCGGCCTAGTTGGCTGGCCTGACCCGTGCTACACAGTGCAGACTGAGCTTGCACCCTTTTCTCTGACACTGCTCTTCTGTTTCTTGAGGATCATGGCTTGAACTGCTTGTGTTCAGTTAATTCTTGCGTTCAGACTGAGACAGCTGCTCCTATTCCTCAGTTTTATTAGAAGTAACCCACAATATTTAGCGCAAGGCCGCTATAGTACATTAAAGGTTTTAAATTCAATGACATAGAATGATTCTGGTTTGGTTCAGTGATGTGATTTTACCCTAAAGATACATATAATCAAGAAATTATTTAACCATGGTGAGCACTTAAGTAGTATGCAAAATGAAATGAGCTTGTTATAATTAATAACTGTACGGCAGGTGGTAAAATACAATTGTTCATTTAGCAGCTTTTCATAAACAGTGAGGCACTTATGAATCTGGCTTTTACCCTGATTCTCTACAGCCAAGCATCTGTGCCCACATGACTTTTGTCAGTAAAATTTCAATTACAACTACAAATTTTTTTCACTTGGATCCATGCAATTTAATTATACCTTTATCCAGACTAATTTTATGAATTCTTCCATTGCACTCTTCAACCTTTAGGAAATTATTCTTTTAGTGATATTATATGGACCAGCTCATAAACCACAGTTAAGAAAAACATTTCACAAAACCATATAGCCTAAGGAAAATGTCATGGGCTACTCAGGTCAGTTCTACTAAGGCTGTTTGGTGTGATCGTTTTTGGAAAAGACACACAGGGAAGACCAAGAGAATGCCAGGACCTTGTCTATATAAAACCATGTTGTTTTCTGTTTCTGATATCTGTCTTTCATACCCCTGTGGAAATCATTGTTTTTGTGATTTGGATTTTTCTGGTTTGGGGAACCATATCTTCGGGGGGGATTCATGGGGCATTCAGTGACTGTGCTGTGCAGAAGCTCATGTCATGTAGCCATGAAGGAATAATGATCTGGGATAATGATGAATTAGGCTTCCAAGTGGCTCAGGGTATCAAAATCAAGAAACATGACTGCAAGGAGGGACCCACTGAAAACTCACAGAGACCTGCAACTTTTTGAAAACACCAGGACTAATTGCAGATTTAAATAGTGCTTCATTGGTCTCTTCCAGCAATGGCTGCCAGCCATAAGGAAATAAGACCGAAAGTAAGTTTAGTTCTTAGAAAAACTGGTTCTGATGCACTTCACAGCGCAGCATTTTACTGTTAGATAAGTAATGACACTAACTATGAAACTGTGTTTGCAGATGCTGAAGAAAATTGTTTTCCATCTAAAACTGAAAAATTTAATACTGCAAACACATATTCTTGAAAAGAAAAAAAAAAGGGGGGAAGACCCAATCACTCATTAACATAAACATGCAGTCCAGCTCCCTAAAAACAAAAATAAAACCAAACAAAATACGATGATGATCTGGGACAAACATCTCAGAATGATATGCCTGAAAGACTCAATTTGCTCTTCAGAAGTTTGATTTCCAAATAAAGAACATTTTTCATTTCAGGTTGACATTGTAAACATTAAAAGGGGTATAAAACCTTTCAAGAAAGCACTATGATGGACATGTGAAGCTCAAAATGGGATACATAAATAGTGTTGTGCAACCAACAGAAATAATACAAGCCAAGACAATAATCAGCATTTGGAAAGAGGTGCATGAACTGCAGAAGTCAGATCACTGTGTCAGTTTTCACAAGTACTAGCAGAGATTATATTTCCCAGCATGATATTTTACTTGTTTTCTTAGCAGCAGGACAGTTTACTATTGTTCAAGTTTGTGATTACCTCCCAGATCCTTTTCTGTGGTATTGCAATGGAGCTAGTTTAATCCCATATGTTTGTACAGCTGATTACTGTCACATAAATGTGGCAAACGTCTGGATTTTACTGCATTTTAAAACAAGTATAATTTTGACTTCTAATTTGTCTCTCTCACTGCATTTGCAGGTCTGCCTATAAGTTAATATTATTACAAATTAAAGAACAAAAATGCATCCGTGTCAGAGGTCTTCAGAGCTGTGGAAACACCTTTCTATTCTGACAAAAAACCTTTGATAATTCTATGCCAAATATACCTTACAGCCAGTATAGGATTCTTAAAAAGTTGCTCTGAGCCCTAAAAGCAATTATTTGGATATGCTTCTCAAGGAATCAGAGAACAAAAGAGGTGATGAAGCAAGTCACTGCATTCATTCACAGTGACCACAGCTGGGGAAAAGCTGTCTGAAAGCAAACACAGCAAACAGATCACACTTGCACTCTAATTTCAATCAACTACCATCAAGGGCAGACCTTCAAATTTGCAGGAAAATATCTTTCTATTGGCAACTATTTTAAGGAATGATCCTTCCTTGGACTCCATCTAAAGTCATGGTAACAAATAAAATTTAAATATAAATTGGATATTTCCCCAACTCCAAAGCCACCTTGATAACTATACACATCATGAGTGGTAAGTACCTTATCCTCACGGTTTTTCTTACATTATTCTAAAGTTATGACACTGGTGACATCTGAATGCATACTAGGCAGCTTCAGTTTTAGCTTACAGAAATTTAGCATGTTATTGCTAATACTGTGCAAAGCCTTGCACACTTATGCCATATTGATGGTGGAAGCTGATCACAGAATGTCCTTTGTTAAGTGAAGCAAGTGGCATTTAAAGTAGATTAATGGCAAAAATAACCGGGTTATTTTTCCTTTCTCTAAAACTGTAACTGACCGATAAGATTCGGGGTTGGGACCTGAGAGCCCTGAGCTTTTCTTGGGTCCATTGACTGATCTTGGACTGGTCACTTTCCACTCAGACTGCCTAAGTTCAGCACTGAGAGCCAGTGAAATTTCTTCCCTTCCAAACCTGTTTCACTTTATGGACTAAAAGTCTTTGCAAACACTAGGTATCCTTTCTTTCTTTTCCTGTGTCAAGCAAACTTTTGTTTCAGTGACTTGGTAGCAACAGCTTCTTCTAAAACACCTTTCCCATGCAGCCATATCTAGTAGTATCTTTTTTTGTCCCTGCTATGTAGCAAGTGCCCTAGTTTCAGACAGATATTGTTAATTTGTGGTATGTAACTCTCTATTTCTTACTAGCACTTGCTAGCACTCAGTATGTCCCTCGGTACAAGATTTAAGGAACTGCTTTAAAGTGACAAAAAGTAAACATCTACTTGTTCTCAAGACTTCTGCCTTGTTACAAAACCGTACTTACTATTTGGAATACTGCAGCGATTTCCTGCTGGTACTTTGATCCAAGAATATCATGAGCTGTGCAGGTGGTTTCTGTCACACTGTCATTCATATTTTTGACAGATTTTGAGCCTGCATATTATTCCCTGATAAACTTCTTAATGCTATCTGTGCCAAGAAAGGAAAACTTAGGTTCTGCCAGCTTGCTGACAAACCCTATTGACAATATCAGACACTTGCTCAGTCAGTAATGCAAATAAACCTTCAAATCACAGTGAGAAATACTAAAGAACCTTGAAATACTTGACCAGCCTGACTCACTAAACCATAGAGATACATGCAATTTGTTGCATATACATAAGCTTAGTTTTAACTAAAAAATATCTTTAGACCATTCTGGAGTTCAGTAAACCTACTTACCCTTTCCTATCAGCACAATGCAATTTCTCAAGTTAAGCAACACTATAATGCAAGAACATCATCTGTGAATGACTCCCCTTCAGTTGCAGACACCAAACTAAAGCAGGTTATCCTCTCTCAGCTTCTTAAAGGACTCTTCACTGGCAACTTTGACTGAGGGAAGAGTAAGGAGAAAGAGTACTGAAACTTCCCCAGTTAGCTTCATACAGGTTTCCTGAAGGAGTCAAAGGTAACTATTCTGTTGTTCTGATTCTGAACAACGTTATGTGGGTACCATCTGACTACAGTCACATACCATCAAATGGGCATTTGAACTAAACCGCTGAAACATGGTTCAGATAAGAATCATTAATGCTAAGATGTGAGATTCTTCTGTTGTGTCCCTGGAGCTTCAAGGTTCCCCTCAGCCAGCACACTGAAATATTTTGCACTTCCATGATTTACTTTTTACAAATTCTCATGACAAAAGAAAAAGTTGCCGTTGCACTGTGCAATACAGTGGTCATTTTGACATTAATTTCTTCTTTGACAAGTACATTTCACACCAGTATTTGGTGATGATGTAGGTGTTTGGCACCCTTCCCAACTACCTAATTACTGTAAAGTAAATCTAGAAACGAAATCTACTTCTATCTCCAGCCCTTTTGGATTTTTAAAAGGTAAATCAAGATTCTAAATTGAATATCACAACACCCAAAATATCCATTTGTTTCCCTGATGTAAACATACTGAGATGTCTACACTTTGCCACAGTCCTCCTAGACAGACAATATATTCACTCATTCTAAAGCTGAAACTTAATTTGAAATGCTGTTTTGTCCTAACATAACTAATGAGCAGCCGAGCAGAGTGATGGGAGGAATTTAGATAATGTGAGTTGTGGCCATCCCCACAGCTATCACTTCTGGAGCGTTTCAGGTCTTTTCCCTCCCTCACTACTTCCACTGAAGTCATTTCCTCCTCCCTTTCCTCCATGCTTAATATTTCTTTCGTTACACACCATTGGATTCCTCCATTTTTAGCAGCATTCCAGGATGAGATCTGTTTTGGGAAGGCTTTGATCCTAACACACAAAAACACAAGGTCACGGGAGAGACCTTCAACTAGAGCTGAATGCCACAGCATCAGGGGAATAAAGGCAGCTCTTTGCACCAACCCCCTGGGTATGAACAGAGATTAGGTGACATGCAAAAATAAATGCTGAAATACTAAATAATAACATTTACTTGTTAGGTTAAGGCTTTTCACTAATGCAGCAATCATTCATAATAATTTGGAAAAAATTTTCATATACTTTAAAATTTTTAAACAATGTATTTTAAACATTTGTTTGCTGTGATACTACCCAAATTTCCCAGTGGTACATAAAGAGATCAGTGTGTAGTTGCTATACAAACAGAACAAAAAAGCTCATTGCTACCCCAAAGATCTCACAACATATGTTATGTGAAAAATGAGTACACTGATATGTTACATAGTCTGATTTTTGTTTTAAACTTTCTGCAGTGACTGGTGAGAATGCATCCCACAGTAGTTTACTTATAGACAGAATCTATTATGCTTTGAGTCATTTTTATGAGGTTCAAAATACAGAGAAGTTACAACTACACCTTGTCAAAATAAGATTCTTTGGTTACAGATAATTGCCAGGGAGCATCTATAGGAGTAAAACTACAACTGATTTGCTTAAACTGTATTAAAAAATAACAGGAACTGAATATTAAACATAATTATTGTATTTCCAATGTCCCAGTCTAGACAATGAATAAATGCCCAGATACGAAGTGGAACTGGTTTCAAATTTGAGCAGTCAGTTTCCAACAACGACAAACGATAGCTACACCAGTGGAAATACTTTCCTTTGTATAGCCACTACCGTAAACTCAGCATATTCCATCTTTACACCGCTGTGACGCATTTCTTGCAGGCCAAGCTAAAAGAAGGCAGCTCTGAGAGTCTTGGAGGTCAGCATCAGTTCCTGTTAAAAGTACACACCTGCGATGCTCTAATATTTTTTTTGTTGATTCACTTGAAACAATAACTTTTGGAACTTACAGTAATATTTAGCACATCTTTAAAGGCTTCAAGTAGATCGAGAATGGTGACTGCAGTGATAATTACACTTGCCAGGAAGTGATGAATCATTTCATACACTTTTGCTGGTTTTATTTTAAAACTAAGAACTTGGCACTTCTCCTTTTTTTTATTTTGGCATATGCCCAAAAAGCTGCCGCATTTTTTTCCAGACCAAGGGTTAAAACAGACACACAGAAAAATGAGACTCTGCTAAAACTGTCAGACTGTTAAACTTTCCACACTGTTATGAAGAGAAAACTTGAAATAAAGCACTAGGAAAAAAAACTGCTGAACAAGAACTGTGAGGAGTTTTAAACTATGAGATATGATGAAGGATCTGCAGAAACTCAGTTACATGTAAATGGACCTAAGAAGAGAAGAAGGGGTAAGAAGACAATGAGTTGCATTTGTTTCTTGTGATGAATGGATACTTCAGTGAAATAATTAGCGTTATGTCCATTATCCAAGCAGAATCTTGTCATGGTGGAATTTATTAGCATCACAGATTGAGGCAAGACTAACAAAGGTCTTATTAAAAGTCTCATCAAAGTCCTCTGCTTAGTTTCCATCAAAAGTTCAGGTCTAGGCACTTAAATACCCTGATTCCTTCCCAGATGTTCAACCTTTGTTTCTCTATTTTGTCTGAGATTTCATTAACAACTGTCTGTCACTCCTGAGCATAGTTTCTTATGTCCTGCACACAACTATGCTCTTCACTGAGGCAGACTAAGAGAAGAATGTTTAGAATCTTTGATTTAGAACAGTTAAATTGAAGCAAAGGAGCATTTTCTATTTAATTCAATTATTGTATTAATGAACAAATAAAATCAGCACTATCTTTTAGAAAGGAATAAGAAAGAAGAAATACTTTCATCTCCATGCTTTTTCTGAAAGCCTTTGGGAACGGAGGATCACATGAACACTGAGAGATGCCTAGGCAACATTTGCTTTAAACATTTTCACACTCATGTTGTGCATCTGCCACTGAAAAGAAGCTCTCTGAAAGGCTTAAAAGTAGTAGGCAGCATTGTTCAGCATTGTTTGATTTTTTCATGTACTGGTCTAACAAGAAGAGATTAGAAAGTTCAGGTATCTGCTCCTGACCCTGACACAAACCCCCCCCACAAAATTACAATAAAGCACTTCTTTTAAAAGTGTCTGCTTGGACTAGCAGTAAATGCTAAATAAAATGTGTACTGGCAGCCTGTACATTCACATATGAATTCCCCAAACATCTTGCATTAAAGTTCTGGGTTTCGTTTTCTTTTCTCATTATCAGTATTCTGCATTTCATCATGGATGTCAGACTCTGACTCCCGGGAAGAAGCACCACTAACAGTGCAGCCTATCAGCTACACCACCAGCCTGGAACCTAAACAGCCCAAGGGGTACTGCCCAAGAAGCTCTAAAATCTTTTTACACGCTCTACTGATAATAATAATAATAATAACTTGTGCTTTTACGGAGCTTACTGATAAGGTTTTTGTGGGTTTTTTTGCTACAAAATATCTTTCTGTGCTATTCTGAATTAACAATACCTATCTTAACTGTGGAGATTGTATCACTCTACTTTTGAAGGGCATTGTCAGTTTTATCTAAAGTATCAGTTTCATGTTATGATTTTATATTATTTTCCTGCTATTAATTATTGTTCTATTTTAATTTGGAAAACTCACAGAAAAAAAAGATCAAAACAAATATATATACTATGTTTTAAATTTATTATAGTTTTCCAAAAGTGTGGATGAGTCCAGCCCATCAGATACATTTTAAGCAATGGTATGTAGTGATGCTATCTCTAACAATTATTCTTACCTTTTTTAAGTAAAAGAAAGTATTCAATTAATTTCTTTCTCTGAGGTTTCTGAGGGCCAAGGTGTTGGCGACCTGAATTGATATTGCTGTATACAACCCTTGCATACCAAAATTCTTGAAAGCATTCAAGTTCATCTAAGTAAGATTATGGGAAAGAGTATCAGTCAGATTTGACAGGTATTTGGAAGGAAAAAATCTCACTATCAGTAAGAGGAATTTTCACAGATATATACATGTTTAACATAGCTGACTGTGAAAAATAATAAGTATTTATTCTACTTTATCAGCCAAAAGTATAGTTACATAAGAATCAGCAAAAAGGAGGGAATAACTTTCTGAGATACATGAAGGCAGCGTGCTTATCATGACATTTACGCCCACTCAGATGTTCATCTGGGAAAGTCATATTGACAGCTTAGTACTTAAAGCCATCATTGTTCACAGACACATGCAATTAATAGCTAGACAGTAATGAAATGGAAGTCTACGTGAGTATGCCGAGGGTGGAAGGTTGTGGTGCACCCACATATAACCACTACAAAAACTCCCTATTGCAAAGACTGTCTTTATAAGCAGATCAGGAAATATCAGTCTAAAATACTATTTTTGTGAACCCTATAGACTTACTTTCCAAGTCTGGCCACTACTCAGAATCTTTAGTTTGGAGGCTGGAACAAAGAGCATGAAGAGAGGTTTCAGAACTTGCTCCCCCTTCATATCATCATCTTTAACAAGACAACACTCCCATACAGAGTGGACTTGGGCAGGTCCCATCAGAATAAATCACCTGAACTAATCAATAATCATTTGCCTTACTGACTTCCCAGATGAACTGATTGCATAATATATGAGTAAAAGATTCATGAACTTTCCAACCTTGAAACCATTTACAGTCTGGTAAGAAGTATACAGAATTTAACATTTCTTATGGGATGGAGATTTTAACATTTAATCAATTCTACCAGTGACTCTGGATTTCAAAGGTCTCAGAAGTTAGCCCATAGAAATGAATTGTCATGCAAGCACCTATCAGGGGAAACACTGAGTAATCAAAAAGTGCAGAGATGAGGAGGAATAGAGATGAAGAAAATTCAATATAAGTTTCTAGTCAAATGACTTGGTCAGCTGGTTTTACTTTTGAGAGGAAAAGCATTAAAAAAAAAGTTGTAAGTCCCCTTAAGATGAAAACCCAACACAGAAATTAATCCTGACATTGCATATACAGGAATCATCTAGAGTATGTAGCCCTCACTGCACATCAGCTCCAAGTCAATAGTTCCATACATGTGATAGGTAAATCCAGAACCAACAGCAGTAATAGAGGTATATCTCCTAGTGGTAATACAAACACGTGCAACAATTTCTTTGCTGTTTTCCTTTCTTTCTTATCTAAAGCAAAATAATATGAATTTAATAAATCCTGATAATCTGCATTTAGACATGTATCTCATGTTTCCAAAATACATTTCCTTTTCTCCATTTTTTGTCTTATTCTTTTGAAATACTTTTTTAATACTTTTGCTCTTGCAAAGAAATAGCTTTGATTCATCCACTCCAAAAGTGCCCATTTCCCAAAGCCCCATTAACAAATGTTTATCTGAAATGTATTAAGTTTATAATTAAAGCTTACCAGATTTTGGTGTTCAACAAGCCTGTCAGCACCACCAGTCATTCATATTCCTTCAGCCTCTTTCTCCAAGAGATGAAGTGTTAAAAGAAACTCTTGTTAGCAAAACAAGTCATGGTCAGTGACACGACCAAAATGGAATCAATTGAAACTAAGAACTAAGTCTTTATTCTGGGTCAGGTACTAGTTCACTCTTGCTTTCAGAACAAGTGTTTTCTTAATAGCCCCAGATCCATTAAAGCATTTGTGCTGGTAGAACTCCAAAAACCTGCGTGAAATGTCTGAAAAGTTGTTTGATTGCAGAGTATGTAGGCAGTACAAGCAATACTGTCAAAATCACCTGAGTGGATGAGGGGAGAGCAGTGGACATTGTCTACCTCAGCTTCAGCAAGGCTTTCAACACTGTCTCTCACAACATCCTCATAGGTCAGCTCAGGAAGTGCAGACTTGTGGACGCACAGTCCTGAGAATTTTTCTCTCTCTCACGAATCATGTAGGAAACAAAGATAAACTGGAATATTTTTACTCTTTCTAATCTTATGTTTTGCTAACTGAAGCTGTAAGGCTTCAGCCAATCACCCTGGGGGGTGGTTAACCACTGTCCAATCATTATTGACCTCTTGATCGCTATAAAAGATGAAATCAAAACAATAAAACTATCTTCTGCTCTTGACACCTGTGGTTCTTCTTGCTCCTCACTGCCACAACAGCGACACGGACTGGGTGAGTGGACAGTGAGGTGTATTGAGAACTGGCTGAACAGCGGCACAGGGTCTCATTGGAGGCCTTGGCGTCCCCCAAGGTTCAATACTGGGCCCATTATTCATCAATGACTTGGATGAAGGGGCAGGTGCCTCCTCAGCAGGTTTTCTGGGAGCAGTGGCTGATCCCCCTGAGCGCTGTGCAGCCCTGCAGAAAGACCCTGACAGGTTGGAGAGAGGGGCAGGGAGGAGCCTTCTGAAATTCAACAAAGGCAAATGCAGGGTCCTGCACCTGGGGAGGAACAGCCCCACGCACCAGCACAGGCTGGATTGACCTGCTGGAGCAGCCCTGTGGAGAAGGATCTGTGCGTCCTGGTGGACAATAAGCTGTTCCTGAGCCAGCAGTGCCACTGTGGCCAAGAAGGCCAGTGGGATCCTGGGGTGCATTAGGAAGAGCATTGCCAGCAGGTCGAGGGAGGTGATCCTGCCCCTCTGCTCAGCCCTGGTGAGGCACATCTGGAGTGCTGTGTCCAGGTCTGGGCTCCACAGCACAAGAGAGAGACAGAGCTCCTGAAGAGAGTCCAAAGGATGGCAACAAAGATGATTAAGGGGCAGGAGCATCTCCATTACAAGGAAAAGCTGAGAGAGCTGGGCCTGGTTCAGCCTCGAGAAAAAGTGACTTAAAGGAGACCTTGTCAATGTCTGTCCATATCTGAAGGGAGAGTGCCAAGAGGCTGGAGTCAGGCTCTTCTCAGTGGTGCTGAGCACTAGGACAAGATGCAATGGGCAGAAACTAATGCACAGGAAGTTCCACCTGAACATGAGGAAGATCTTAACTGTGCGGGTGACCAAGCACTGGAACAGATTATCCAGAGGTTGTGGAGTCTCCCTCAGTGGAGATGTTCAAGGATCGTCTGGATGCAATCCAGTGCCATGTGCTCTAGGGGCCCTGCTTGCGCAAGGAGGTTGGACCAGGTGACCCACTGAGGTCCCTTCCAATCTCACCTATTCCACGATTTTGTGATAATGAACTAAAGCAGACAAGAAACATGACATTAACAAGAATGTGGAACAATGACCTAATTTTACCAAGTAACTGCAACTAAATGTGAGTTCAGGAATTTGCAACCTAATCATCTGTAACAAGTGGGACAAAAAATCCTTCTCATCATCTTTAAGAATATTTTTCAGAAGCTGATAAAAGAAATGAAGTGAAAAGCTAGCTTTTGGGTCTTGCTTGAGTGAGAAGCACCTTAACCATCAAGTGAAGTCTTGCACATCACACTTCTTAATGAATGAATGATGAGAGAAAATTTATTGGTATTATTTGGTCTGTTTTGCTAGAACAAACTCATTTGGTCAGGAATCACGAGAACTTGCAATCATGACAGGATTGCCTATTGCACTGAAGTGACTAAACACAGAATGTAGCATCCATCTTTCAGCAAAAATGGAGGGGGAATAACAACCTGCTCCATCAACACTGACATCATCTACCTTTAAGACTAATTTTTCAAACATTAATATGAAAAGAATCAAAATAACACATTTAGACAAAAACAAGAGTATAACCTGGCAAGGAAGTGAATGGTTTTGTGAAAGGGAAAAAAACCACAGTCTTTCTCTGCTGCTTTCTCTCTGTGAGTCATACTCTGGGAGTGGTACCAGAATGGCTTGTTGTCCTATTTCTATGGAAAAAATCCTTGAGCAAGTTCATTCTTGATTAAGTTAGCATGGTGCCAAGCAAATGTAAAACACTGCATCTTTGATTCTGTGTTTTCTATTGTTCTGACTGCGCTGGGGGAGGGAAGCAATCTCATGGTTTTGTTAACAGTGCTTCAGCACTGGCTTTGCCATGAACAGTACTAACATAACATCTCCTTGTAATTTTCAGCTTCACTGAGGGAAAATCTTTTTGCTACAATTTAGGTATTTCATTTCTCAATACACCAGTTATAGCTGTGAATTAATACTTGCACCCCAGCTCTGATAGTTCATTGTCACTCCATGCCACATCCATTACCCATTTAACTGTGCCAATAAGACAGACCCTTGAAATTATATGGATTCCTACAAACAATCTGGATTAAAGGTAACTCTTCTTTCCAAAAATGATTGAGAAAGTAAGTGAGAAGAAAGGAGCTTGACTACTGAAGCAAGCACGTGTCACTGAATTCAAAGCTGTGAACTGAAGCTGCCACAGAGAAGTGGGATAATTTCTGGTGTTAATAATTTTTCCCACTGTATAAATGTGACCTTTTTAAGATTACTTAATGTTTCAGGAAAGTGTTAATGTGAACAGGAAAAAAGCTACCTTCCATTGAAGTACAAAGGCCTGAATATAAGTGTTGTGATTGTATAATCACTTCACTGTAATTGGTAATATATTGTTTCCCAGATAATACATTTCCACATTTTCACTTCCATAATCCATTTACAAAGATAAAGCAATCTAGGTAGTTGCAATTACCTATGTAGGCATTGATGCCTTGTGGATAATGATATTTAAATTAAAAATTGTAGCCTACGTTTGCTTATTAGTAGTCTACTTTAGGTAATGTGATAGTTTACTGAGTAAAACCTCTCTTTTACATGTGTAACTGCTGAGCTTAAATCTTTGCACATGAAGAAATGGCAGCTTCTAGACTCAGAATGTTAGGCTTTCAGTGTTAATTATGAAGGGAAGCATGGGGAAACGGAAATATTTGTGATGGGAATAGACATTTTGTAACAGGATAATAATGCAAAAGAAAAGAGTTCTTTCAATAGGGAAGGCTGTATTTAATCACAAAGTGAAGCAACAAAGGCTTTTCTGCTTCTGACACTTTCCTCTGAGGCAACTCAACAGAGAAAAAACAAAACTTCTAACTTTCCTTAAACACTTCTAGAAGTGCTGAGTGTATATTGAGAAGCCTTCAGCTACCCGTAAAAATGCAAGTACAACATCTAAGACTTCGTCACTTAATGTGGTAGATGCTTCTACTATTGTACCAAATACTGTCAAGCCTTGAGCCTGTCATGATAACTGAATGCTGCACTAGAAAGGAATGCAATTAATTGCATTTGGTTTAAGTGGGGGTGTTATTAGATAAAACTGTCCCCTCCCTTTTTGCCTGTTTCCATTCCCCAAATTACTACAGAAAAACTGCCAAAATAAAATTTTAGATGATTATGTGCAACTGGTTTTTTGTTCAAGGTCTCACTCCCCTCATCTGCACTGTCAAAGCTTCACAGTTGCATTAAACATGGTGAGATCTATTTGTGATAATTGTAATACAAATTACAATCTGCTGATTTTATTGTTAAAAATAAATTTAATGACAAACTGGGATACAATTGGATGCATGTGAGCTGAGGAGCCCATCCTTAATTTGTCTATCTGCAAAAACATAGCTCATTAGTGAGAGTGGCAAAAATCCAAAATCAGAGCAATAAATAGCAAATTCGGTGCAATCTGTTTCTGTGTTATTACTATAGCTGCAGCCAAGTGATAGACAAAGGAAGGTAAACATGTTTCTTTCCCTTGGGAGAAGGGGGGAGACAAACAGAGAAGATTCAGGGAATCATTCTTGTTCTGTCAGGTGATTTGTTCACTTAGAAATTAAGAAAATAAGAATCATATCCAGTAAGAATTAACTCTGAAAATTATAACATGCTTGACATAGTCCAGTGTTCATAAAAAGGAATTACCAATAAACCTTAGCCAAATTCCACTGCATCCATGAAATACTGTGCTCTTTTGTCACAATAAAGTAAATATGTTTTGAGGTCTCATTTATTGTGTAGTAATTCAATAGTGTCCAATTATACTGGTTTAAGTGAGACCAGGACCAGGTTATTTTTATTTGATTATTGACTGGATTGAGAAATCACAGGCTCAAGTTCTATGGTCTATGCTCTATAGGCACAGCTGTATTATCTTAATTATGCCTCAAAAACTACTACATATCTTTCATATTCCTCATTTGAAAACCCCAAACCTCTTTCATGCTGTTCATTTCAGAAAAAATCTGTAGTAAAACATACATTGTACCTGAAAGAAAAAATTGATTGTTGGATCTTGACATTTTCTTACATCTCTGAACTGCAGTCCTGTAAATCAACAAGATTTTCAGATTGAACCACAAAGCCCCAGTACAGCCAGGAACTGGAGTGCATTTAAATATTATTAGATCATAATGGACTGAATAAAAGCAGATGACTGAGCAAATAGAGCCCATAGCTGGGCCATGAAGTACTTCTTGCTGAGATTCAGAAGAATTACATTATGCAGCAGCCCTTTTGTGAAAATCATCAACTAATTTTCAGAAGTGAAGCATCATATGAAGATTTTTGTAATCATGCCCACATAGAAAGCTGGAATTGATCCCATGCATGTGGCACTCTGCCAGCTTCAGTAAGGCATGGGTGCCAGCTAAAGACAGATTTAATATAGCTTGTACAATGTAGAAAAATTTCAGTTCCAAGCCAGGAGTATAATCATAATGAGAATCATTGTCAAATGATAAGAATGCATTTTAGTGTGAGAAATCACATCTGTTGTCATTTTACATTGCTGTTATAGAGCTTTACACAGTATTTTTTTGAGCCTATTTCAATTCAGTCACCATATGTAAAGCTGCAATACTGTTTTTCATTACTGGAAATGAAAAGAATACAGTTTATCTCTAAAACTTCTATGAATTCTACCATTTCCTTGAGATTCTTCCCCTTGAAATCTTCCTCTGTTGAAGCTGATGTATAAATTGAAGCACAAAGTTTCATTCTATTCCCTTGATCATTCAAACTAAAAATGCATTTGAGATTACATTTGATATATAAAGGTTGAAAAGCGTTTAAAAATCAAATTCTGGTAATAACCATGTTTCCCCAAACAGTAGCATGATTCAAGAATTCTGCAACTTCTGAGTCCTTCTCTCTTAAACCAACAAGATGATTTTAGCATTGAACTGATGATGAAAATATTCTGAACTTTTAAACTAAAAAGTCTTAGGTAAAACTCGTGGGAAATTATATACTTTTATTATCCCATTCTCCACTCTACATTTTGCTTTGATCTTCTACGTGAACATAAGGATATTTTTACATTACAAACACAGCATTTTGGATGCAGCTCCTTGTCTTACAGAGAAGATGAACACAGTACCAGAAGGCTAAATATGACCTCATACTAAGAGAAGGTTGACTCTCTCCTGTATCCAGAATTTATCTGGTCAAAGCTGATTGCAAGTCAAGACAGAAAATTAGATGACAGATCTGGCTCCATATGGTTTGCGTCCACCTGAACCAACTATTTCTTGAGGAAACGATAATATTAAAATCTTAGGGCACGGTTGTTCCTGGTAAAGGATTAAATCAAAGTAAGATTTTTCTGTAAGAATTCTAATACCATACTTATTTTTTCTTTTTGTATTATAGCAGTAGACATATTGACAAAGTTGCTTTACATCTATCACAATTTAGTCTTCTAAAAGGCTCCACATGTTTAAACAGAAACTTTGGTTTGGGCTGTAACAGTGATATAAGCAAGTCAAAGTTTGGATTGTGCTATAAACTCTCACAAATTCCCCCTAATCTTTTGGGATGCTCATATCCTGTGTTTACCTCATATCCAGCTCTAAAAACAGATTTGCAGTTGTTGTACAATCACATTCAACCCATTTTGTCCCCATCTGCTATGAAGGCCAATCATTTTCCTTCTAGCTAACGTTCACTTCCACACAGCATACGAACGACATTCAACACATCAGTGGTGAAGGGAAAGGGGCAGGTGTGATATAATAAACTAGAATTAAGGATCATAAGGCCTAGGCCCCAACTGTTCATGAGTTGTCGTTTGGCATCCTTGGAAATGCAATTTCTCTTTCACAGAAATATATTACTAATTTTTTATTAATCTCTAAGCATGTATCAAGCTTCTTTAAATTACAAAGCCAGGAATAAAACTACTTCTATAGGTTTATAACTGTACTGAAACAAAATGTTTTAACACTTTCATGCCTAGTTACTTCTAAACATTACATATTTAAATGTTTCTGGAACAGTATGGATTTTCTAGCAATCAAGAGGAGAGGGAATCCCATTTTGATGTGTAGCTCACACAAAGTAGAAAATGGCTAACAGAACTACCCAAGAAAATAACTAAAAGCAGAATTAAATATTTCTCTCTTTAAGGCAAAGCTTTGTCACAATTACCACTAAACTATTTACATTTGCATGTTATTACCATTTTTCATTTTGACATGTCTTTGACAAATATTTTTTAATATTTTAGAGAAACAAGCAGTATTAAGTCAATCTGCTTAGAAAGGAACTTCAAAATCAAAAGGTCAAAATAAGCTGAATTTCCTATTTACCACACTTCAAGTTAAGAACAAAATTTACACCAATCAGATCCAGTAGATATAAACTTATTTTGAAGAGTATAAATTTCTGTCACGCCTTTTACATATACACTCACCACTGTAATACTGCCTATCATTCAATAATTGTAGTTTTCCTTCCAGAGGCAAGTGTGCTATTTCACTCAAGGAATCAAGATAGTTAGGCAGTTTTGAGGAGTCTTCAGGACAGAAACATCAAGAAAGGACTCAGCACTTTCCAGCATAAAATAATCGTGCCATATGTAAAATACGTGATAAAGGCACAAAATACATGCATTACATTAAGAGATGAAGATAAATTTCAAATACCCACAGGTAAATTAATTTGGAATCTCATCTTTGTTCCAATTATTTAGCATGAAAACCTACAATGCCTGTTCAAGGAAGAGATAATACTAAAATAGGGATTCCTTGTCACAGCAGAATATGGCAGGGAAGAGGCTATCTCTGTCTTACTGCCATTGACTGTTACAGGATTATCCCACAAAACTGGGATAATCTCAACTTTAACTGAATTATGGCTGAAGAGTGTGTCTTGGTAGCTATTGAAACATAAAACCTTCTCTGATACTTCAGCAGTTTTCTGTGAAAGAGAAACATCCAAGTTTCAATTACCTACAAAATCCAAGGTCTTTCTAGTTAAGGTGAAAATAAGTAAATTGGAGGTGGTCAGTAATTTTCTAATTGAACTTCTTCAACAGAAAATTTTAGACTTCATGCACGGCTTACTTTGCCTATAAAATTATGTCTATCTTGGAGATTTTCTGGCTATAGGTAACTGTTCCTCAGGTTGCCCAGAACTGTGCTCCCATGTCACCTTTGGCAGTGCAGGGACTAGGACAAGCAACTTGAAAATAATCAGATTGTTGCCACTTCAGATTAATGGTTTGGAAGTAGAAAAGTCAGAAAGAGACACTTATTTAAATTTTTTAAAAGACATTTCAGAATACTCATTCTTCTGAGCATTTAATCTTGGTGGCCTTTTTCAAGGTTTTTTAAATGTATTCTTTAGAGCAGAAATTCTGCATTCCAGCCCACCCTAATGGAAATTAATGCCAATGATGTAATGCTTTTTCCAGTGCAGTTGCCTGAGAATCAGAAAATCACACACTGAAGATAAAAAGGAACTGTCAAAAGGGTCAACAATTTACAGCTCCAGCTGAGCCTGGTATTTTCGGTATTTCTGCCAAACAGGTATCTGAGTTATCTTAAGTGAATATATTTGAGGTTAGGAAATACAGTGAAATTAATAAAAATCTTCAGTTTAGAAAAAAAAATCTCAAACCTTTACCAAGCCTTTAGTAAAATGGCAAAACTACAGAATTAAACTAAGTGGTGTCCAAGGTATTGCAAAATAAAAACAAAACTGAAAAAATAAATAAACTATTCAAAACACAGTAAATAGAAATATAAAACATGTAACTGCAAGTAAGCATGATGTTAGATGCTAATCCTTCAATAAATTCTGCAGACAAGAAAACACACAAGGAAAAAAAAAACTTATTTCATTTCAAATTTCCCAGGCAGAACAGTTCTATATTGTAGAAGAACTAAAGAAAGAAGTAAATTCTACCCAGAAGTTTGTTCCTTACTTTCTTTCTGGCATAAATTATACTAACAGTGAACCATTAAAATGTAACTGCCTCCAAACACCATTTATCAGAGAAATTCACAACAATTAAATGTCTCCATAATATTTATGGAGGCTACTTGTTTTCCTGGGGCGCCAAAAGTCTGGAGAACGGTTGGGTCAAACAAACTGCAGCCAGTGTCAAACAATAGATAATGGAGCACAAGCACTTATACAGACAAACATCCTCCTTGAGATCACTCCCAGTTAAAGAACACTGCTTCGAATAATATCTGCATTATGCTTGGAAGGTTGAACAGCTGGAATTCAACAGCCTCTTATCCAAAAACTTACTAAATAAGTAGTAACAAAATCATGCAAAAATGCTAAATGATAATGGTTACAAACATGAGATCAGTGAAGAAGACAAGAAAAAGCACTTTCTTTTTTTTAACATTGGAGCAATATTTATAGAACTACTAATTCTGGAAAAAGCAAAGTTTTAATATACATGTTGTTTTCATGTTCTCCAGCAGATGATACCTCAAGGTATACTGGCTTTTCTGGAATGTCTAAAATCAGATGTATTTGCCTGAATTCTCCAAGAGGCAAATTTAGGAATACTTTTTGTCATTTCACGACACTGACTCACAAGAGCATACTTCTCTTGCTAATTCAAAATAACCCATACTAAATCTGATTACAGTCCAGCTTCGTGTACAGACCATAAACAGCACAATTGCAGCTAAAGAGTACTCATTCTCAGGGCATTCACTCCAAGAAGAATAAAAATTTTAATGAAGCACTTTTCAGCTTTTTTTGGATTTGCAGATCCATGAGATAGCACCAGTGGTGGCAAGGAGCTTTATAGAGCCAAGACATACAATAGGCTCAGGGGGTTTAGAACACAGTTCTGTAACTGCTAGTTATAGATTACCCAGCAGTACCTCACTGATCCAGCTGAGGTGCAAATAAACGATTACAATTGTCTTTAATGAGCCCAAGCACACAACACGGATGTTTATACTGGCCTTCCTTCAGGACAGCTATTTGCAGGCTACAAAAGCACAGATGTTATCTGTGCATCATAACTCTGGAATGACGTGAGCAGTACTGGATCTTCAAAAATCCTGCTAATTCAAAGCTAACCTTTCAAAAACACTGGAACAAAATTGAACCCTCAGAAGTTCATATTGGATCAACATTTTCTGTGATGTTTTGATACAATACAGGTAACCTAGCACTGGATTTGCAATACCACAGAGTCAAGGACTTAAAACACAACAGATTAAAGGCCACGATTGTTTTGTCAGATATGCTCAAGTAGGACCATCTCTTTTAACTTCAGGTAGTCCCACCCTCATTTTCTCCATTGTAATGATGTAACTAGGTATGAAAACACAGAGGAAATCCAACCTAGGAACTCATAAAGTTTAAATTTACAGTAAGGCTAAAAAAAAAAAGTTTTTGCTGCTTTTACTACAGAAGAAATCCCTAGGTGGTATCAAAACCAGTCACACCGGAACAGCTAAAAAAGAGCATGGAGGCAGCAGTGAGAGTTGGGAGGCAAGAATGTATCGTGGGAGACAACTTAATCCACAGTACCTGCAGGAAAAGGTCACCTTTCAGAGATAATGCATCTGAAAAACTCACTCCACTCACAGAAAACCACTTTGGAAATCACATTTCTAGCAGAATCCACGGGAATAAATACAATATCACGTTAACAGTATTTGACTTCACAAATGAAATTACATATGCTGGTCAATGGTCAGAATCACACAAGCTTTTAGGAACAAGTCACATACTCCTTTAAAATCACTATTCCTTGCATATATGTATTCAGGAAATGTGTGTCTATGCTGTGAGCAGCTGCACCCTTTAAAAGAAACTGAATGTAGTAGTTCTTTACAAGTCTAAGCAGTTTTGTAACAGAAAAGAGAGGTCGGGGAGCAGGCTGGCTTCTTCAGTCTGCAGCACTGCCTGCTTTATGGACTGTGAAAATTGAGTCACTTCATTGTCAGCTGTAACTTTATAAGTGATGTACTCAATGTCTCTTTAGCTTGCCTTAACCACAGCAGAATGCAATTTTCTCTCCTTTTAGTCACAACGGCTCAGTTTTCCCCATCTCCCTAGTAAAATGAAAGGATTTACTTTGTATTAAATTCTGACTGCCCTATAGATCCTCTTTATGGGGTCTTGTTTTAAAAGATCCACAAATTGCATTAGTGGCCTCAAGTATGTAATGAAATTGTATGGAAAGGCAGTAAAGAAAAAACAAAAATCCAAATACCTGCTCTTGCCAGAGAAGACGTAAAGAACCCTATCACTGCACAGTCTGCAGGTCAGGCTTAGCCCATTTGGTCCCTAGCTGGTTGGTTAGTTGGATATCTTCCTTCCTTTTGGAAGGCTTTGAATGTCTGGAGGGGTTTTTGACAAGAATAAACCTTTCATATTAAATACAATGCAGTAGTACTGGAGAACCCGCTACCATAGTAGATCTTACACCTTTTTTGCAGTCTTTGTCAAATAGTCTCCAGTAAATGGCAGCAGAAATAATTGCAACCATTTTGTTCTAGCCCTCCTCCAGAGATGATACCAGGAGTAAGCCAGAGCAGATGGAAAACAGAAACAAAATGGAACTGTACTCAATGGGTTCACTCTTAAACAATTATTTTGACATCTTACAGGAAAAATTCTGACAAGCACAATTTTGATAAACCTGAGGTTATGTTTCTCTTTCAGATGTATGAAGTGAATGCCTATTTTTATTATAACTTCCACTGGTAACTATGTAATTTCAGTATTTAGGCATTTGCATTTTTCTAACTCTATGTAATTAGCAAGACAAAAGGCCTTTTTTCTCCTATCCAGATATTTTGACTTGACTCTGTTGTGGAGGTGGAGCAGAACCTGGGAGTTACATGTGGGAGGGCTGTATGAACTCTGAGGTTTTGACCAAGAGCTCTGACAAACTGTGGCAAGCCTCAATGTGTACCGGCTAAATTGGAGAATGAAGTTTTTGAAGAAATATTTAAAATAACTGGTCAGTGTACATGGCAATCAAGGACCCCTGCACAAGGAGCTGGCAGGAGTTCAAAATAAGAGGGAAGTAATTATTTGCGTAGTCAATTATAAACAATATCTTTCTAAGCAGAGATCTCAATAGAACATTTATAAGGTAAATAGCCACAGAAAGTATCTTTTAGTAAATATCAGAAGTGTTGGATGTTGCATGAGTAGAGTCAGATGTCTAAGCTAAACAAAAATACAGAATATAGAAATTTACAACTTCACACTTAATTGCAGTTTAGTACTCAGCTTCATAAAATGTTATCTTTAATCGCCTTTCCATTGTCCTTAGATATAATACTTAATTTTAATTGGACACATACGTGAGGGGTTATGAACATGTTCATTTAAAGCTTTAATGGGGAATCTCAGTATTTTATTGTATTATTCAGGGACTGTGACACCTGTAAAGAGTCACTGCTGCTGTTCTTACTGGCATCATACACAAATTATGGTTTGTGCACCACTCCTTCAATCTGCAATCACTTCTAGTAGAGCTTTCCATAATCATAGCAATACACCTACCTACAGTAAATTGGAGGATCAGCATTTATTCTAATCCATCAACAGCATTGGTACATGCCAAAAATGGCAGAAAAAAAAATAGTATGAATCTGAAAATTAATTCTATCCCTATTGTCTGTATAATAATAATGGAAACACCTTTCTAACAGTAAAATAATATGACTGGATAAAAGAGTTCTCTAAATTGCTAATGCTAAGTAGCTAAAAATATAGACTTACTGAAAATTTGAAATTTATCATATTATACATTTAATTAGATACATATTTATAAGCTACAAAATTATAACCATAAATTGTTTACCTGACTGCTCAGGTGCAGAAATAGACTTTGGTTTCAAAAGCAAAAGAAGCTGTTCATAATTTATAATGAAACTATTCTTACTGTAATTATAGCACTAATGAAATGCCTTTCAATCAACAGGTACATGATCATATATCTTCCATTTTCTGTTCAGAGCATTTCTTAAATCAACTTTAATTTTACTTAAAATCCCCTTAGAAATACCTGTCATTTTGATTACTTTTAAGAGCTTATGACTTTATAGGAAAGTTTTCACATTACAAGAAAGTAAAAATAGGCAACATTATAAGTAAAAACTATTTGAACTATATACCCATTTGTTCCTGATCTAGTTAGCACTGATAATCTGTTTTGCTACTTTTTACCATAGGTATCCACCTGTAATTCTACCTCTTCTCTTTTTGTTTGTTCAGTACTCACAAACTTATAAATCTTTATATCATTATATGTTACATTTTTGTTTTCTTCAGATAAACTTTACTGAATTACCACAGTTGGCGCTAGCAGAGCATAGAAACAAGGGCAATAAGCAAACATGAAATACAGTATAAAATAAAATGTAAACAAGCAACTTAGAAAAAGAAAGGAAAGACCTCTTTGTCATATCTGGTTGTGGAAACTGCTATCACTCTTCCACCAGTAACCATGGACCTAGTGAAGGAATGACTGTTCCATAAATAAAATTACCCATTCTGGTCCATTTTAGACCTAACTAGTTTGCTAATCTGGATTCTATTTGATGCCTTCGAAAGAATTCTACCTTCTGATAATTCAGCAGGTACACAGGAAGCCATTTTTCTACTTTCTTTGACATCAAGACAAATTTCCCCAAATCAGTGACTAAGGGCTCGTTTTTGTCTCTACAAAATGTATGTGCATACAATTTGTCACTGCAGCTTTGCAGGATCAACAAACCGGGTCTACATGTTGGTCCCTTTTAGTGCCTAAAACAGTTTGGACTCTCCTTCCCACAGAAATCGGGATCTGTTATGTTGA
Organism: Pomatostomus ruficeps; assembly: GCA_013400735.1. Taxonomy (NCBI): domain Eukaryota; kingdom Metazoa; phylum Chordata; class Aves; order Passeriformes; family Timaliidae; genus Pomatostomus; species Pomatostomus ruficeps. The sequence continues at coordinate 93,038 of VYZT01013238.1, read as the reverse complement.
ATATGGAGGAAAAGAAAGGGAAGAAGGTAAGAAAAGAAGCTTATGACTGTTTTCCAAATCCCTTTTGCCATACAAGTTAGCACAAATTAGTTTTAATCAGTGATGACAATAACACATTCTCATTTTAAAGCAGTAACAATTTCATAAAGTAGTCTATAATAACCACGCGTGAATTTCCAGTCCCCGAATTCTTGGAAGCTTGGACCATAACTTTTTCCATTCAAAGATTTTTCTGGCCAATTAGAGACAATTCTAGCAAATATGCATATCTATGAAAATCAAGTTATTTACCCACTAATGAATTGAAAGGAATTCAGAAAGGAAACCTACCCCTAATATTATGTCCAGCAGTGATGAAGATAGTAGAAGCTACTTGCAAAGAAGGTGTCTAAGATGTCTACTTACAAAATAAAATAAGATGGTGGGGGGGATGCCTGACTGTTCTGCGTTGGCATTGAGTGAAGTGACAAACAGACAAAATAGAGCATAAACAGCACACGATTTCACACCGTGAGGAACAATACTGAGTTAAGTCAAGTGTACGCACAGATTAAGGAGAATACCAAACACTGCAAGGCATAAGCATAAAGACCTCTGCTTTAAACCTGGTTTTCGGCATTCCAAATCAAAATGCTTGAAAAAAAGCTGCTTTTCTTTCTGAGCTCCCTACCGGCACCTGAAGGTAGGGTAGGGAGCTCAAGTGATTCCTAGGCAGCAAATCATCTGGTTCTATTTACACCATAATACATTTAGGATGGAGAATTATTTACTGTCTAAAGTAAGGTTCCATCCTATAGAGAATGAAAGGTTGAGGGAGAAAAGGTGCAATCAGTGGCATTAAGCAGCCTGAGAAGGAGCTCCTTGGCTGGGCTGTGACAAGATGTTTTTTCAAGTGGAAGGTATACAACACTCCCCTTCAGTCAGGCAGCTGGAATTCCTGCAGTGGCTTGAATGGCTTTTGTTTCTATTCTTCTGCATAACACAGAATTATAAAAGCCACACTCTAATATGAGTTATTTAGCTGTCCCTTGTTACTTGTTTTTGCTTTCTCCATGAACTACAAAACATTAGAAGCTTGCAGTCTGCATACTGAAAACATCTTAATTCCAAAACCAGAAGCTACAGTCAAGATAGAAATTTACACGACTCATTTTCACAAGTCTTGTTTCCCTGAGCTTGTGTTTTTTACATTCAGGCACCAATAAAATCTGCACCAATGCTAAGAATCAAGTTATGAAATTCAAATTAATATCTTCTCTGCCAGATAATGTCCTTGGTTGCAGCACTGCCGCAATTCCAGTGCAAGGAGAACAGAGTAGGATTTTTACTTGCCAAACAGAAGTAAGAGCTTGGCTGTAAAGCACCATGAGCCCAATAAAAGTTATGTATCATTTTAATTTTATTCAAAATATCCCAGCCTTTATTGCAACACTTACTTACCATTGGTAAGTCTGAAAAACAGTCAGCAAGGTCTACGAAAGGCTATAGTGTAGAAAACCTATAAAAAGGTCCTTTCATTCAAGCTTCCATGGCACACAGCTTTTCTTACTGGGCATTCAAATAAGGATTTTCATTTTGCTGTAAGCACATTCAACTCACCTATCTTGTAGAACAGTCTCTATTTCACAAAAATAAATTAAAAAACAATGAGCCAACAACAAAAAAACCCCAAGAGAGATGAGGTTAAATGGAATTCTGCTGCCAAATTAATAATTAAAATTCTACTATGAAAAAAGCTGAAATGCTAACAGAAAATAAAACCTAATTTTAAGTAAGGGTCTATTAAACAGTTTTTAAACACTATTCAGATAGTTACCTAAATGAAATCCAACGTTCTTTCGGAAATGATGACCTGCTTGCAGGAAGATAATCAGCACTCTTGACTGGCAAAATACAGTAAAACTGTGCGGAAATCACACGAAAATTATGTAGGTCTGTGGACTCTATCAGCAAGAACAGATTCATCTTCGTAATTCAAACCATGAAGTCATAGTGCACATACATTACTGCACACTACTTTAAAATCTCCATAATTTGGCATCATACGTAGTTTCATTAACAGTTTCCATCCCTAAAATGAAACAATTCTCCTGACAGTTTATGAAAGAATTCTTCCCAAGTCAGATCACCCTACTTATCAGTCCCTCTTATCCCACTTATGTGTCCCTCTCCCCTGCCACATATAAACATGCTTCTACTTCGATATCTGTTCATCAGCAAAATGAATCCTTTTCCTTAATGATTGATGCTTATATTATAAAGTGAGCCTGGATATCTACTCTGAAAATATCAACTCTGATATTTCCCCATGCAATATTCATAATATTGACTAGTAAGTGATTTCCAATGGACTAGTGAATAATTAAAATGAAACCGTTGGTAAGTCTGAAAAACAGTCAGCTGAGCACGTATCTAATAATATAACCTGTTGTTTTTAAATACAAGTATTTTGGCATCATCTTGTCACAACAGTCATGAGGTTGGCACCAACCTATAAAAGGTGCATGGTCTCCAAACACTTAAACTCCATCTGATATTGGTACACCACAAACTCTAAATATCATTTTAACTACTCCTAAAAAAGCATGAACCTTATTTCCTGGAGCTCTGGTACTGAGTGTCACCAGTGTTTAGTGATTTATGGTAGTTTGTTTAATGGTACCATTCCAGAGGCAGCTGAAAGGAAATGTTTCAACCCAAGAGTCTAGTGGTAACAGAGAACTTACAGAACAAACAAGAACAGCAGCAAAGACCCTACACAAATGGAAATATGCACAAATTGATGGGGGTCTCTGGTAACAGGAACTCAGAGGCAAAATGTATGACATCATCAAATAATCAAAATATTTGCTCTGCAGTATACCCTTTGGAGGTTTTACGGGGCCATTTTTCCCAAAATTTTCCCAATCTTAAACAGAGTGATGATAGGATTCAGAGCAAATATTCAAAAGCATATCACAGAGAAGTTATGATAAATCCCTGGCCACACCTGAAGAGTGACTTTCCAGTCAAGCAAACCAATCTCTCTTCAAAGAAAGCAGATGGGGGAAAGCCCCTTCTCCACAGCGAGTTTGAGTCTCTACCCAATGCACAGGGGAAACAGGCAGTGCCATAGCCGATTCATCTAATCCCCCACATTTTAAAAAACCTGTTTACCTTCACAGCTGAGGCACTATATAGCATCTGTGGAATACCTTTAGAAACCCAGGATTACAAATCTTTCCAGCAAAAATAATGGTGCCATTGCCTTGCTTCAACAAGTGTAAGATGTATTTATTTGTAACATCCTGACATCAGCTTTCAGAGCAAAAACCTGGCAAATACTTAAAAGGAGATGTTGAAGTTTGAGGGGTTTAGGACACACTAGAGTTTCTGTCTGACAGGTTGCAGATGTTTATTTACTGATCATTTACTGATCAAAAGTACACGTGAATATTGCATTTGAGAGGCATGAATTAGACACAACAGGCACATAGTGGTCCCCTCAAATACTCCTTCAATCTGTTTCTAGCATTATTGAACATCAAAATAATTGATAAAAAACAAACATAACAACTTCCTATTAGCTAAGCACCTTTTAATATATACTTCTTTACCTTCAGTCTTAAAGGTAAAGTATTAATACTTCCTATAGAATTGCAATGATATACTTACCCAGTATATAACAGGAATGATGAAACAGCTCCAGAAACGCTGATTCTGAAGATAACATTTACAAAATCATATCAGAGATATGGAAGTGCTAACTTAGAAGGACTTACCTGCATTTCAGCTTGGATAATAACTCTCAGTGGTTATGCATCTTTTAAATGAGATGACTGAACCTAATAGAGAGTCTGACATTAATCTAAGTACCATCGTAAACGAGAGTGATGTACTGTATTGTGAGAGCAAATACTGTTAACAGCTTAAAGATAACTCTCCCGTTTCCTAATTAGACATTTTAACAAACAGAAGAAAATTATCTTTCCCAAGGAACAGAACAAAAGCCAAGGAGACAAGCTACTCACATTCCTTTGAGTCGTTGCCACATTTTCTCTGCATGTCCTCCTATTTGGTACTGTACAGAGGCGCTTTCCAGTTCCCGAGTTGTTTCTGTCGCTCGAGCCCCCATGGTTATTGTCCTACAGCGATACAGTTACAGTCAGGCTCAGCAGCAAGTAAAAGCAGTCCTTAGTCCACTACAAATTTCAGTAGATCCACGCATGTTAGACAGTAGCTGCTGTCATATCAAAACACATCAGAATGACAACAGCTGAGGGACGATCCTGCCTGAATCACTATTCACTTTGACAGACAAATCCACTCTTCCCCCCCAAGCACAGAGCAAATACACACAGCTCCTCTGACCTCACGAGTCTAATCCATACGGGAGAGCCAGCTACTTATACTACTGACTGCTCAAGCTCCTTTCTCATGCACTTTTTCTGCTGTAGGAATACACACAGAAGCACAAAATATTCCTTAAAATGGACTATAATTCATTGCCATGCAGGATAAATGTGAATGGCTTTAACAATCCAGAAGGAAAGAAAGGCTGGTTTCTGCTTTGCAGGTTGGAGAAACAGGCTGCAATAGGAAAGCAGATGGTAGATGCCAGTATCAGCCTCATCACCCTACAAAAAGAGTGTATGTTCAAATGCCAGAGCTTTCCTCTCTTTAGTTGATCCTGAATTGTTTCTTACTGAATAAATATCTACCAGCCTCTCAATAAAAATATGACAGTACAAATGCTAAGACGGTAGCAAAGACACGTCTAAATCTCTGCAGAAGAGAAATCAGCGAGCGCTACAGGTTGTTATTGAAGGAATATGCTGTAATGATGACTGTTCACCTTCTCCTAGCAACTCCACACAGTAGGTAACTGTCAATTTAACTGGTGGAAAATGCAGCAGCTGCAAGACAGCCCGCTCTGCGAATCCTCCGGGACGGCAGCATGTGTGTGTCAAAATCTGATGCTGAACTCTGTGTGTCTGCCAGCAAAATACAATTAAGTGCATACAAACAGCAAAAGGGTTGAGGACTAATCAGTACATGAGCCCTGCAGCAGATTGTCTGCTCTGCCTTCCAAGTGCAAACCTGAGAACCTCTCTGTACAGCCAAAGCCGGGACTTGGAGAGGGCAAAGGAGAGGATTTCCTTGCTGCTTGCTCAGTCACAGACTGGGGTTTGCAGAGGGTTTCTCCACTCTGAAAATAACACCTGTTTTGTTTGGTGAGTAAAAATCTTTATTTCTGAAACAGCAGCCAAATAATCAAATATCCCCCAGACTTGTCTCAGTCATCATGTTTGTTTCAATCAGACTAAGAGCTGTGCAAGAAGCCAGGCAAGAGGAGTGTGCCAGGAGGGAGTAAATGTGTCAGCTTTGTCAGCTACTGGTACCACTGCCAGTTGGGAAAAGGAGCTTTGGATCCACATTGGAAGAGTGAGGATAAGCGTCCTCAGATGGCGACTGGAAGGAGCCTAAGGGTAAGGGAGGCATATTTCAGTATGGCTTTAACTAAACAGCTTTATCTGTGTTAAACTTTACAATGAAGTGAAACAATGAGAATTCCCATCTGATGCAATTGGCAGAAATGGATAATACTACTAAGTACTCATGTTCTCACAGGAAAATAAAAAAGGAGCTCAAAGCTTTGAAATAATCCCAACACTTCAGAATTTCCTAATTAAATTTCTTTCTCTACGGCACCTTTTATGAACATTATAGAGATAAATTACACTGTATGAGAGTTATAAACCAGCTTGAGTTGCATCTTTTGCACAATGATTTCAGGTAGATAATTATACAGTACATTTCATTTGCTTCAATGGATTTAAGACATACACAATTTTAAACTGTTATTAATTCACAGACTTTCACCAAATGCCTCCCGACTCAGACATATAAGAGTCAGTCCCATAAAATTCACTAATAATTTCTGAAAAAGAGTCACTGGATGAGTGAAATCACTTACAGTTTTCAAACAGCATCATAAGACAACAATGAAGAAAGACAAACATGTATTTTCAAAAACTGTAAGGCATTTATTTGGTCACAGGCAGCAGTAGTACCTTTGAACCACTTAAATGCTTCCAAACTTTCCACTCCTGTTTTGCATGGAGTCCAACCAAAGTTTGTAAGAAAGAGTATAAATATCGTTCCATGGAATAATTAATAAGAAGATCTCACACTAATCTGGGCTCTTCCCTGCCTTTTAACTGCCAAATATCTGAAGCAAAGCAAAGAAACTAAGTATTTATAGAAACCACACAAACCTCCAGGGACAGAGGGGAATTTTAAGGGCCTCTTTTTTTCTCATAAAGTATTTCCAGCTCTTGTTGTCCAATTCAACAATGAAAAAAGTGGTGTTTGTAAGCTGTTCTCTCTTCCTCAGAAGGAATTCAGTAGTTGAAGATATATTGCTTTGATTTATTGGAGAAAAGTATAATGAGAAGGCAATATCCTTCAGGAAGGAAGGAAAGAGCAAATTGCCCAGGCAGCATCCCTGTAAATGCAGATACACCTGATAACGTAACCTGAAGTCCACAAAGAAAAATTGTAAAAACTCTGCTCTCTGAAGGACTCTGCCACTTCAACAATAGGAATTCCTACAGCCAAATCACCCGGCACAGCTTAAGCAAAAGACAAACAAAGCAGCCTTTGCTCCAAAGGTTTATCCTGAGAATCGATACAGCAAACCACCAGAGGAGACACTGAAGGATGAAACTGTATCTCTGAAAGTGAAAGAAATAGCAGGAAACAAAAACCCAGATTGATAAGACAAGAAATTTGCCAGAGCGTGTCCTGTAGTTCCCTAAGGAGACAGAAAGAAACCATCTAAAACAAAAGAACAACTTTTCAGTTATCTTGAAAACATGAGCAAGAAGCCCTCATGGAAACACTGGGAAAGGAGAGACCTTTCCTCCCTTTAGCTCCTGTGAATAATGCTCAGAGAATGAAGCAGCTGAGCCTACATCCTTCCTCAGCTCAGTGGAGGGCAGGCAGGAGGCTGAGAATGACAGAGCCAAGGCAGGGCCCACACAGCTCTTGCTGCAAGAGGTGATCCCGGGCCCAAAGGACAGGAATGTGTCGCTGGAATACAGAGCAGCCACACATCACCGCCCGGACAGAGCAATGAGGGGATCAGCGCAGGAACTGCAGCCAACCTGACCTGCTCACAGCTACAGAGCTCTGTCCCTGCAGGACAAGCAGGTCCAAAGATCCAGAATACCAAACTATGAGCAGCTACTGTACAAAACAAGGCCAATCAAGAGGGCTTGCACCTGAAACGATAAATTATCCTTCATAGTTTTAATCTTTCCACTTCCTGTTCTTGAACCAGTTTTCTGTTCTTGCCCTACCTAACCCATCATTTGTGCTGCAGTTTCAGCAAGTTGTTGTTATAGTCCATCTTCCTCCTAAAAAAAAAAAAATCTTTTTTGCCCTTTGCCCACAGTTTTTTCTATTTTTTAGATTTCAGCTTAAAATTTCCATACTAAAGTCAACACACATTTCTATTAGGCAATATGGAGATACATTAAAACAGGAATAATTAACTTCTTCACCCTTAATTATGGCAATAATAAAACTCTCCCAGTGCCACTTAATCCTCAGATAAGAAGCTACACTTAATGAGAATTTACACTAAGCTCCTTTTCTTTCATCTAGAAGTAATTCCCTCCGGTAGTAGTATCAATGCAAAGAAATTATTTCAAAATACATGCACCAGTAAAGCAACCAGGTTGCCTTTTCAATATTGAGTACTGACAGACCTTTACAGTTATGCTAAAATCACACAGTTGCAATGAAAACAACTTACCATCCAAACTGGGAAAATCCTGCAGCTAGACCAGTTAATTAGCTATAAGAACCGGAAAGGGATCATGCAGGTTTTGATGACGAGAATGAGAGCTTTAAAGACATTTAAATTCCTCTGCTCCTGAAGGGAAATTAAATACACTGTTTTGTTTGAAATTAATCTTCAAAACATCTAATTCATAACATATGGGAAATAAGGGAGTATAAAGAGACCTGGGGGGTGACTTGTCAAACTAATACCCATTCCTCCAAACGTGACAACACAAACCTCCCTGCAGTGGAACTGCAGGAGAGCCATGAACCAATTAAGAAATCTGAAAACATAAGAAAAAAACCCCAAAAACAAAACACATCCTCAAAAAGATAAGATAAATTTATTGTAATTAGTGACAGCAGGTATTAGATTTGCATGCTGGCCCTGCTCTACCAAACACTAACACACATTTCATTTTAAGCAGGTAAAGCATTCCATTTATTTGCTGGGTAAGGTAGAGTTCAACAGCATTGTAAATAACAGAGTTAAACCACTGAAGAAGTGCCTGCCAGTGGACTCGAGTGCTACATGGTGCTTTGTGAACAGAACCTAAGACAGCACCGAGATCACATCACTCAAATTCTGGCTGGGTAGAAAAGGAATGGTTTCCTAGACAGTGTCCTCCATGTCTGCTTTTGCCCTCCCCATTGTCTATTATATTCACATTTGTGATGTGTAATCCCCTTTTGCACAAGCAGAGTTTTCATCTTGCTTTCAATGTCCAAGTATCTGAATTATTAATCAATAGGAAGTACAGCAGAGGAAGAAGAAATATTAAGTCTTATTAGAGTTCATGGGCTTTATTTAAATACATAGGTCTCCAACAATCCAGCAATGGCAAAATATTGATGTTACAGTGATCTTGGATTTTCAGATTCTCCACAGAATATATTAATAAAATTAGTACTGTTGCATAATTGAGGAATAGCAACTCTAAAAAGTTATGCATATGGTCTACACAGTGCATTGGCATTGACTCAATTAAGTAGGCAAAAGAGCTGGGATTGATATATTAACAGTGCTTAGATGACCTATATAAGGAGACCAAACAGGGAACATTTTCTCTTTTTTTTTTTGCTTTAATATTTTTTGCTACATTTGATTTACTGTACTTGAGGCTTGTTTATATAATCACTAAAGTATGTGTATTCATTTATGCGTCCTTCAAGTACCAACTTTAAGTTCAGCAAGGAGAAAAAGAATCTTCTATCTGTTCGCTATGTGCATGGCCTATCATATTGGTAACAAACACAGTGTCAGATTTATCAAAGCTTTTAGGTAATTAAAAATGAAAACAAATACTCATGAAAATTTGCAAGCAAATTAGCTGAAAACTTCAGGGCACAAATAGACATTGCACTGCAAACCTACCTATGACATATTAAAACCTTGTCACATTTGATTGTTTGACACTGCCTCTTACTAGAAGTCACCAGCACCAAAGGTCTGTCATGACTGTGTGAGTGTTCACAGGCTAATTCACAGACGTAGAATGAGCAAAGAATGGGAGGTACAAAAGAGTTTTGATATTTTCTTCAGTTTTATTTCCCTTTAAAAGTGACTCTTTTATAACTTTTTAGTATTTAATTGCAGTACTTCAGGGGGAAAAAAAAGAACTATAGAGAACCATGACAATTGGACTCAATTTTCTGAAAACAGCAATTGCACATAGCTCAATACAGTGTCAAAGGGCAATCAGCACAGCCAAAGAAGCAAAGATTACAGACTTTTAAGGTTTGGTGACTTTTAACCTCTTTATTTAGAATGAATTGGCAAAGTGGTATTGAAAAGCATCTATTGAAATTGAGGAGTAACATTCATGAAACAAAGACTAGCTTTTAGGAGCTCCTTAGGAAACAACTTGGCTACAAAACTAATATGCTAATTTTTGCAGAGAGAGGAAACTGATCTAGAACTGCCATCAGCCTTGAAAAAAGAGGGACTGAAATTGCCACAGAAAATCACAAGAATGAAGATGTACTTCACAACGACAGGAGATTGCTACCTAACCATGTCAAAAAGGCAGGGCTGCCCCCATAGTGAAGAACAAACAGTTAAGGAATAAATACAGATGTTTCAAACTAGTTGTGCTCCTTTTATCAGAGCCCATTGCCTATTTTATCACATTTCAGATGTATTCAATTAATCCTTTAGGAGGTATTATACTTTTGATAGTCATGCACAGAAGAGGTAATGGTAAGGTAAAAAGTCATTTGAACACAAAAGCTGTGGTTAACTGTGGAAAACTCTAACTGCTAAGTTATTGGTATTTGCATATAACTAGAGAAAGAAAGAATATGGACTACAAAACAATAGGAAAGGGGAAATCTAGGTTTGACAAAACATTTGCCAGTTTATCCCACTGAATTACATCAGTAAAGAAAATAACTAATCCATGGTGGAAAGACATGTAGATATGGACAACATGGAGTAAAGTAATTTCAGCTAATTATTGTCTAAAAGAGGTTTTTCAAGCAATCATTTTGAGCTACTCCACGAAGAAAACAAGAAAATCATTCCCTTTTGCTGAACGTTACTTACACAAGGACCACAGCAACAAGAAAACGTTTCTTGATATTTATAAAATATTATAACAGAGCAGATGCCAGCAGAGAAAAAAAGTCTCTTCATCTCAAACTAAAGAGATAAACTTGGGAATCTACCCTGACTGCAGCTATTTTTACCGTGCAGAAGCTTTCCACTAGTAGCTGTCCCAAAGAGCTGGAATCAAATCATCCCTCCCCACATCTGAATTGCAGATCTGAGCTTTCAGGACAGAAGGGCAAAGACACCCTCTTTGAGACAAAGCTGCATCATGACCCCAAGCATCCCCTCTGCTTTTGGTGCAGTTCTGTACATGTTGGAATATGCACAATAATAGCTGATTTAGAATTATTCTGTTCCAACCTCTACGCTTCAGGGGATTGCTACAGAATTTGAAATCTAAGGGCAGCTGAAGAGGCCCTTTCTTAACATATTCTGCATTTTAACCTTTATTTCAGCAAGATGTATTCCAGGTTTTGGCTTTTAAATACCTTAAAAGTTGAGTGGAGTATTAAACTGATGGGAAAAACTTGCAGCACATTCTAAAATTAGTTCAGCAGTTTAGAATGCAAAAAAATTAACAAGAAAAAAACCCCTGCTAACAGTCAGATGTTTAGTATCACTTAAGAGTGTTCAATATCATTGGAACATGCAAGTTCAACCAAAGTATAAAAGTAAAGTTTAGGTTTTGAAATTATCCTGACAAAACATCTCTCTGACAAGTTTTTCATATCAGCCCATGATTCAGTCTCAATGTCTATGGAGACATTTTCCAAACAAAAATCAGAAGAGAGAAATATGTGATTTCAAGTAAAAAAGCAACTAAAATGTTGTTTTCAAATGAAATGTTTGTTTCTTTCTTAAAAGTTGCAAATATTAGACTGTTTAGAATGACAGGTTCCACTTCACTTTAAAAACCAATGGTATCATTGAAGTATATTTTTACAAAACACTATTTATTTTTATTTTACAGACAGAGTAATAAATGATAGTAAAAAAGAACCAAACTTGTTTCTAAATCATCCCAGTGTTTAATTATTCTTTTTACTAACAACTAACAATCTGGTGCCTCACTTCCATCTGGTTTAGCTTCACTTTCCAGTAATAAAATCTTTTCCCATTTTCATCTCTTGCCTTAAAAATCCTCCCTGTGATACTTTGCTTCCTCTCGTCCATACCTACAGATCATATTCTAATCACAATATAATCTTGGCGATAAACCAAAAAAGATTAGAGTTCTTAATTCTTCAACAAAAAGGTACATTCATCATACTTTTACAAGATCAAAACAATTTTCAATGGTATAACCCCTTTGTGAAATTAGCCTGAGTGTCCCAGCTGAGCTCCCAAATAGTTCTATTTTCTGTGCAGCCAGAGCTGTTTCCTGTGAAGTTTTCTGTGAATTTCAGGTCAAACACAAAATTACCAATAGAGATAGAAAAAGAGGTGCAGTGTTTATATTCTAATCTAACAGCTGGTTTTATCAATCATCATTTGGCAATGTGGTCTTTTTGTGCTGGGTTTTTTTTTTCTTTGTTTAAAAGAAGACTGTACATTAGGATATGAAAAAATATTTACTATATTGTGATGTAAAATGAGAGGAGGAAAATATGACATGCAGGCTTTGCATAGCAAAGTTTTGGTAATAGAGGGGCCACAGTCATGGCTTAGGAGAAGCTTCCCTTCCCCTGAATCCAATGAAGGCAGCACCAGACAGCTCAATTTGGACCTGCCACTGGCCAGGCTGAGCAACAGTGGTGGTGCCTCTGGGACAACAGGTTTAAAAAGGGGGAAAAAGTAATTGAGCAGAAGAAAAACACACCCAGAGAGGAGTGAGAACATGTAAGAGAAACAACCCTGAAGACACCCAGGTCGGTACAGAAGGAGGGGCAGGAGGTGCCCCAGGTGCTGGAGCAGAGTCCCTTGCAAGCCATGGCACAGCCCATGGGGAGGCAGCTGTGCCCCTGCAGTCCAGGGAGGGCCATGGAGCAGCAGAGATCCCCTGCAGCCCTGGAGGACCCCACTCTGGAGCCGGTGGATGCCCAGAGGAGGCTGTGACCCTGTAGGAAGCCCACTTTGAAGCAGGCTCCCAGGCTCCTGTCAGGACCTGTGACCCCACAGAGAGAGGAGCCTAGGCTGGAGCAGGTTTACTATTAGGACCCGTGAGGGACCCACAGTGGAGCAGGCTGTTCCTGAAGGACTGCGCCCCGTGGAAGGGACACATGCTGGAGCAGTTAGTGAAGAGCTGCAGCCCACGGGAAGGACTCGTGGTGATGTTCATGGAAGACCCCATGCTGAAGAAGGGAAGGACTCCTCTCCCTGAGGAGGAAGCAGTGGAACTGATCATAATCCACATCCCCATTCCCCTGCAATGCTGAGGAGTGGGGAGGTTGTAGAGAACTGGGAATAAAGTTAATCCCAGGAAGGATGGGGGGATGGGAGGCAGGTGTTTATTCAAAATTGCTTTTACTTCTCATTATTCTACTCTGATTTGATTGGTAAGAAATTCAGTTGTTTTTCCCAAGCCATCTCTGTTTTGCCTATGATGGTAATTGCTGAGTGATCTCTCCCTGCCCTCATCTCAATCCATGAGCCTCTTTAATGTATTTTCCCTTCCCTGTCCAGCTGAGGAGGAGAGAAATGGAGCAGCTTTGGGGGGCACCTGGAGTCCAGCCCAGGTCAAAACTACCACAGACATTCAGTAAGCCATACTTTAACACATCAACATCCATTATAGGTTCCAATAAACATGGGGAAAACATTTGCAGTTTACATGTAACATTTTTTTGTCTAAGATGTTAAATAATATATTTTTATTTCAAGCTACAAAATCTCTAAATGTAGCCCATCTGAGGATTAACAGATTTTCCTCATGACTATATACATACCTCAAAAATTGGAAGGAAAACCACCAAAAAGCAGTGCATTTACCTCTCATATAAAGCCAATCTTTGGTGAGTTGATGCTGATTTAAACAAATCTGTACACTTGGGTGTTCTGCTTTAGATTTCTACTTGAAAAATTGGTAATATAACTTGGGAAGTTCCATTATTTCTGTAAAGCCTGATTCAGCACTCACAGAAATCATAATATTGATTTTTTTGCTCATTTTTAGCAAAAAAGAAAAAAAAAAGCTATTGTTTTCTTGTAGTATGCTCTTTTGAGTCTCTTTACCATTCCATCTTGAGGATTTTGTTTCATTTTGCATACCAAAAACCTTCCCAGTACCTGAATTACATATTATATCTGGTCCTTAAATTTGGAAACACCTGACTGGTCCCTGTGGCCTATCTTAAACTGAAATTTGCTTATTATTGCAGTGTTAGAAGATAGGTCTATTTCTGGACTCTGATCAGCCATTAAAGAGTTTAAAATCTGTCTGAATCATTGATGCATTATTGATAGAATTTTAGAAATTATGCTTTTCTATAGTTATACAACTAAGTTTTTGGTGAAAGACTGCATTTCATAGAGAAATTTATTTTGCAAAAGCATTAGATATATTCAAAAAGTTTGAATTGTATTCTCTGAAGATAGAAGCATACTACTGAATGTAACTGAAGCTAAATAATGCAGTTTCATGAAAAAAATACTGATTTAGGAGATTTTTAGGAGAAAGTCTAAGCCTCTTAATTTACGAAGTGTTCCTTTTCTGTCAACAGTACAACTATCTAAAAATTACATCGTTCAGGAGTGAGACTGTCACTGGGACAGTTGCAAGCAGTTTACGAGTGCTCTTGACATTTCAAAAGACAGGTATCTGAGGTGGCTGTGTTTGGTGACACAGGACGCTGAGCAACAATGCTTTCCAGCACCCCCCAGTTGGGTAGAGCGTTATTCCTCCTCCCATTCAACTGACAAGGAAAGGAGTTCTCCACAAACAGAAGAGTCTGCAGGCAGAGGTAAGAAGGTTACACTGCCAGCTCACTCTCAGGAAAAACAAGACCACTTCTGGGGTCAAAATGTGAGCTGCAGCAGAGAAGAAAATAAAGTAGGGAAACAAACATCCCCTGTGCTGATGTCCAGTGCTAAAATCTTGCTCAAGTGTTGTGCAAATGGTGTGGTCAGAGTCAAATTTCCTCACCATGAACTTTGCTGTGCTATGGCGTCTTTGCAAACAGGTTAAAAATTGACCAAGTTATAGGACTCAGGAGTTCTGAAGAAAAAAGAGCTTTGGGAGCTAGAGAGGCTAATTGCTCAAGAGAGTTGCTAAAATTAGCAGAGGTTTACACAATTTTTACGTACACAAGGACTTTTTTTTTAATATAACTTTCCCTGTCTTTTAAGTCTTGATAAAGAAGATCAGAGAAATTAAGCCGTAGTGGATAACATCATTTCTAAGACAGTTTTAATATATACTCACCTTGTATAAAATAGCAGCTGGAAGTTGTCTGAGAAGAACTTTGTACCTGGTGTTCTGAATTTCATAACTAACTTGTGTTGGTGTGGGAAGTTATATTAAACCATGGCAAACAAAAAGAAAATAGATAAAGAAGCAGAAATATAGGTTATCCAAGTGCTATGAGGAGTACACAAGACAAAGAAGTAGCAGTGCCAGTACAAGAACAGAATAAGACAAAGATTTCGTCTTCTACTTGTCTTCAGAAGTCAGATCAACATTGTTTCTGCTTCGTGTACCACTTTGAGTTCAGAGATTAATTACATTAGGAAATCTGAGAAACATTTTTCTAGCATCAGCAACATACTGCTTGATACTTTTCACAGCAGAAAGTGCCATTATGTCTACAAAATAATAGGGGAGATCACATAAAGACCTTTGCTTAACAAAAAGTCTGGAGAGAGAAGGATGCAACAGTAGGTTAAAGGTTCTCTTTGGACCTCCTCATTTCAGCAGTATACACCAGTGAATCCTCACATGTCAATATCCCACAGAAACAAGAGACTAAAGCTACCTAGGTGCAACCTGTCCAACCAGGTTTTCTGCAAGAATGGCAAACCTATTCCCCCTGCCCTATCTAACTGGTCTCATCCAAGAAATTCTCACAGTGTTGGGATGGTTACTAGCACTGGTGAAAGAGAAATGCGCACAAAAGTGAAGATGTGATCTGGAAAAGAGGAAAAGAAGGGATGGTAAAGATTCCCAAGTATCTTTGGAAGGCATTTAAAAATAATAGAAAAGAGCATTACATTTTTTAATGGAATGGCTTGTCCTGAGGTTTTCCAGGTCCCTAAGCCTCCTAGCACACACCATGGGAGTGAAGCAGTACTTCCTGTAGACAAGTAAAGGGAAGGAATCACTTAACTAGTTTGGACATAAACGAATCCTTGAGACCTGATTGGAGGCATCCAAAGGTGCTGAAGGAGCCAGACAAGGTCCTTGTGAGGCTGCTGTCTATCATCTGTGAAATACTAAGGGAACTGGGCAGCCTAGAGTAGAGAAGGCTCAGGGGAGTCCTTATCACTCCCCAGCTACAGACACCTAGTCAAAGGATGGAGAGGAGATGGAGGCAGACACTTCTCAAAGGTGCACATTTATAAGGCAAGAGGCAATAGGCAAGTAGAAATACGAGAAATTCCAGCATTTGGGGGAAGAATTGCCACTAGAAAATCCGATATTTCAAAAAAAATTTTAATTACGAATAGTTAAGTACTGGAAGAGGTTGCACCGAGGGGCTGTGGAATTGTCATCCTAGGGGTGTTCAAGGCTCAGATGGACACATCCCTGAGTACCTTCATCATGTTTGACAACAAGACCTCGAGAATTCCCTTTCAGTTAAAGCTGGGGCTCTAGGATTCCAACATACAGCCAAGTATTGCCAACATCAAGAAAGCTTGCTCCAGTAAATTAGGGCTTTTCATTTCCAATTACTTGAATGTTCTTTGAACGTACTTGAAATTTGAACACTTCACATTGTTTCCAGCAGCAGGATATAGTGAATACAATTTTCCTGCAGAATTCATTGCTGCAGGATGCAATTGATTTAATTATGTTATTAAGAATTTTAACAGATTAAGTATAAAAATAATTACAAACATTATTAGTGTGACACAGGATATAAATAAAAAGGCTAGCAATTCTCAGGCTATAGTCAGACCATCAGCATTTCACCAGATAGAACAAAAGTGAAATTTTCTTGTTATAATACTGCAAAATCCTGGCCAGGTATATCTAATGCACAATACTATCAGAAACAGAAAATTGAATTATTTAACTATTTTTCTATATGTTATATACCAGTTTTAATATTAAAGGAATTCAAGAACTATTTTGTGTATTTGATTTTTCAGGATAAGTAACAGACAATACTGCACATCAATAATTATTCCTCTGCCTTTCCTTTAACTCATTCCTCCAAAATATAAAACAACAACTATAACAATATGCGAAAGACTGATAAAATAGTGAAAATTTTACTACTTACAAATTATTGTTGAAATGTGTCAACTAAATCGATGTTTTTGTATGCAGAGATGCTACAAAATAGATTTAAAATTTAATATTTAATAACCCCAAATATTCAGCCCAAAGGCTAAAAACATGAAAAGGCAAAAGCCTGGAAGAATTATCTGCTTTGTTTTAAAAACACAATTAAAATGAAGAGACGTTAGCAAATTCAATCTGCTATAGCTGACATCATTCCTGGGCATCGATTCAAACTCCAAATTTAATTTCGATGAAGCTTTAGTAAAAGTAATGCCTTCTGCAGATTCAGACCCAGCTGACTGAACTTACCTACTGATGACAATAAAAAGTAGCTTAACCAAATATGGTTTCTGTAAACAGTTCTAAGGATAGAAAAAATATATGTTAACTTGGCTTGGGAGAACATTTTATTGGATGCTGCTTGCTATTAGCATGGTTTGTGCCCTTCCAAGTAAGTATCAGCATAGACTTCAAAGTTCTTTTGAAGGCGCTTTTTTTTTTAAGATAGATACCGGTTTTGTGTCAAAATTTGATGACTTCTGATATATTGCTGAGGTGAAAATATACTTACTACTGAAGAGGGATGTATGACATGATAAGCAAGGCAGAGAAATAGAGAAAGAAAATCCAAGCTGAAGAAATTCTCTGCCAAGGCCTACCTCCATGACATTTAGCAACATTTTAAATTTGTGACAACTGTAAAAGGAAGATTCATCATTTTGATGAATATTGTAACTTCTTACCCAAAAAACCCTACAGAATAAAAAATTTTATCAGAAATAGAACTTTTTAGTTCTTTAGTTCTTAGGTGGAGATTTTAGTGATTCTTCATTGTAACAATATTACTGGTATTATTATTAATTATCCAATTACTATGCTTTAAAATTAGAAAGTAGACATCCCTTAGAGCTGCTGATGTTGTTTTAGACTTTAAACCTGTAGGAGCTGTATTTTTGCAATGGGACAAGTCAGGTTCTTCATGTGCCACTTTATGAACCTGTTTCTCCTTGATCACTAAGTGCCCAAAGGCAGAATTTCATAGAAATACTGGCCCAGGTACTTATATACTGCTGGGGGCTCTAGGACAGACATTGTACAAGGGAGTGAACCTGAAGCTCACTTGGGACTTTCTTCAGTTAGCCTAAAACAAAAAAGATTTTTTAGAATTCTGTTATATGGAAAATGCACCATCTACATTCTGCTTCCTAAAATTCCTCTATTAAAAAAAATCTACATTTTATATTAGTAGAACTCATAGCAATCTGGCTCCTTAGCTAAACCTTTAACTGTGGGCATTACTAATTAAATCTCACTGATTTTAGATATCACTGAAGATGATTTATGCTCCTGAGAACCATTAAAATTAGGCCCTATACTTCTGCTCTTTTGTTTTTCTACATATAAAAAAAATAGATCATCTTTCTGTCATATAGAATTTAAAAGTGGGAAGGAACACAGAGATGAGGAGAATTCTTGAAACAAAATTACATTAAAGCATAGAATATATTCAGTGTACCTTTACCCTTAGACAACCATTAGAATTTAAAGGTATTAAATGAAATGCATTCTAGCATAGAAATGGGGCACTGATATTCAAGTTTCTTTCACTCCAGAGTTGCCAACCTTTCCTTATCTGCAGTCTCATTTACATGATTGAACACAGTCTCCATGTTTTCCAAGAACTAATGTTGCAGTAGAAGAGTTCCATAAACTCGGCCTTTTCAATAGCAAATGCATCATATTCAAAATGTTCTTAGATGTAAGTCCTCCCTTATTTAGTCTTCACTGAAGACCACAGATGGGAATAACATTCACTCACACTTTATTGCAGAGCAGACTATTTAATAATCAACGTGTTGGTACACTGTTCATTTTGTCTCAAAATAAGTAGTTTCTAAAAGAAGTAAGTTTCAGTGGATAAACTTCAAAGAGGCTTCTTTTTCTTTCAAAGACAGCGTGGATGTTCACTGAATGTGCAGCCCAAAATCCTAAGACTTTACAGCAGTTGCAGCTAAGGATGTACACAAACTCATCAGTACAAGCACACTAAAGTTGTAACGTTCTTCTGACCAGTTAACACAAATAACACTGTTGAGGTTTAATGAGGAATTTAATACTCAATTGACAATTTAAAAGTGAACAAACTGATGCTAAGTGATCACACAATTCTGTAAGAAATGACAGGGACAGGAAATCACCCTTGTGCTATTTTCTTTGTGCATAGTACATGAAAATGTGACTTGAACCAACATCCTCTCCCTGCTATAACAACACAACTGCACAACAAAGCTAAGATGAAGTTCTCTTCCAAACAAACCATTAGATATTTTGTTTACCAGAAAAAGTAATTTGGCAACATTTTAATACTGTACAAGAAAGGCAATCGGACAAAGGAAATAAAGTCTAAAGTCATAAACAGCAGAGAGCAAAGCTTGATGTAGCAAGGTAGCACAAATAATAAAATATGTCCTAGATTAAAGTTATTTGCATATTCCATATTGTCTCTGAGCTAGCTGCAGAATACTCCCTGTATTACAAAACCAGAATGTAGCATTTTAAAGGACATGGGCATAATGGTGCACTAATGTTTCAAGGTTTAATTGTGCATTGTCTTCTGCATGACCAATTTATTTAAATCGGTGCAAGATATAGCTTTAGAGCTGGAAGGAGGCCACAAGGTTCATCAGGTCCAACTCCTGGCTTCTTTAAATAGAGACCTCAAACTCCTGTTACAAATTTCTTGCACTCAATCACCCCAACGCTACTTGTAATCTGCAAAAATATAATTTCTCTGGGTTTTGTTAAATTGTACACAAAGGCACGTTCTGCCCAAGTCCATTATTTTTAAGTACATTTTTTATTGCGATGTGCTGTATACAATGAGAACATTTATGAATTTCAGATTATTTATTCTATCACATATCCACTCAAGTCATGCATACTTCATTAAGAATTCATTCTGGCACAAAGAAACTGGGCATAAGGACAACTGTGTAAATGTTAAGCCTGTGAGGAAAATTTAAAAGAATTCCTGTACCTACTCATACTTGAGAGAACATAAAAGAGTATCCTTCTTTATTTTTAATAACTTTTTATAATACTCAAGTCAAATGATTTTGCAAGAAAACTGATTTTGTAACTGTTTGTCACCAGAGACATCAGCCATGCAAATAACATTACAAGTTTAACCATTCTTATTCTGATATTTCTGTATCTATCTTCCATTGATAAAAAGATGCTTCATGAAAGCATTGCAGTGTTCTCCTTTCCAAACCACAAATAAGGTTTATTAACTTCACAGATTTACTAATGACATAACATATCACATAATATAGCTTGTTCTGAATTACATGAATACAAAACGAAATATACTCAAGGTTCAAATGAAGGGGAGTTTGTACTTAGAGTAACACTGAGTAAAAGCTAAGAAGAACAAACTGCTTTGTTTTTTTTTTTTCTTAGAAAAGGTGTCTTAAAGTATGGCTTTGATGAAAATTCAGTATCACACTAACTGTACAATTATAAACTATTCTAATTCAGATGCAAATTCATACACACAGGAGTTTTTGAAATAATCTGTTGAATAGATGCAATATCCTAAGAATATGTTCTGACTACCTTTTTTTTAAATTTCCTTTATACTCCCTGATATAGAGACCTGAACTTGGAATTGCTGTGATTAATTTTTCTGAAAAGAATATACTATATTAATATTACAGTGTTATATTAAATTATACTCAGTAAGTTGGTCATATCTGTTAGATTTAAAAGAAAAAAAATACTATTTTATTTGTGGTTGGTTTTATTTATATATTGAGGATGTAACTTCTCCAAGAACTTAAGTTAGTAATATTCTGGTCCCTGAACAAAATTTGTTACAGAAATACAATTAACTTACCAGGAGCTTTTTTAAGAGTCTTCCCAAATACTTCATCTTTCTAATTTTTATGTTACCAGTGATATCATTTTCTCAGAGAAATTTATTTAATAAAGGGCACAGTGCAATTAAGTGTTGCCATAAGCGCACCAACCTGAGAATCTGGAGGAGGATTTATTTTTGTCGCATGCTGCCTGTATGACCTTGCCTAACGCGGTCTCCCCATGCCTGAGACTCCCCTTTAGTAAGAGAAGACGAAGCACACGTCCCATCATAGGTTTGCTGGTGTAATATTTAACATTTTCATCCATTCCTTGGCAAGTTTCTTAAAGAGGGAAAAGGAAATCAGGATGCCAAAACAACCAGAAGAGGCATTTTTGCAGCTATCTGGTATGCATAATGTCTGGAGTGGGTTTTGTTGCTGTTTTTCAGTTTCTTGGGTGGTGGAGATTTTGGGGGGGTAGGGGTAGTCTGTTTCTTTGTTTCTCTGGGACTTTTTCAATCCACAGTGCTAGAAATCTAAAGACTCTCTATGCTCAGGTTGTTCCAAGTTTCTCCAAGTTCCTGTCACACTCTGTAATTCAATCTGTGTCCCCCAAAGAGAATCCCATGGCAAACCCAATCCAACACGGTCTAGAACATCCCAACACATTTGCAGACATTCGCCTTTCAGAGCTGCACACATGGTACAGCTCACACGGATGATCTGGAAACACTCCTGCAAACCCTCAGCATATCTGGAAGTGAATGAAAACAAAACATATCTTAGAGAAAAACTCGGTTGTACCATCTGCTGAGGAGCACTTTGCTCCTCATGGCTAGTTAAAACACATGGAGTCCTTTACAAAGGCTTTTGCAGAAGATGTTATATCACTTTATACTGCCTCTGCACAAATGTTTTCCAAACTCAGCTGCCCATAAATTTTAAAATAATACTTAACTGCACAAATATTTTAATCCATGTAAACAATTCTTTTGACATAAGTGAAAAGGTGCACATCCAGCTAGAACTATTGCAACACACTTGGATTCCTAACTAAGCTCAGTTTCTTTTCAAATAAATAAACATTCATAGTCCATCAATGCAATCATAACAGTTTTAAAATATCTGAAGTCTTATGCCTTACATGGGCGTCTCAAAAGGATCAAAACATTCTAAAGATCAGGCATTTCTATTTTGGCAATTAATGTTGTAATTATATTTCATTATAGCTTAATTTATTATGCATCTTAAATATAAGTTGAGACATATCTTAAATGTTTATTTTTGTATGCCTGTTTTAGTTTTCTGTGTTCCATCACACTTTCTTTTTCTTCCTGCTTTTTATCTACTTTTTGTTATCCACTGACTGATCCACTGCTGTTACAAGCAGGTCTAGGCCAGGTCAAATTAAGGACCACAAAACTCTAAGTAAATGTTCAGATTCTGTTTACAAGATAGATCCAAGTGAAAGCTCCCAAGGTTGATTCTCATGAGGAGTATTTTACTTCAAGAGGTTTCTTTACCTCTGGAGCACAGACTACAGGCAAGAAGCGTGAGTTTTAAATGAAAACCAAAATTTGCAGTAAGTCTAAAAGGCCCACAGTTGCAGCAGAGCTCCTGCAGCCTCTCCTGCCATTAGCAAAGGTTGGTTTCACAAGGAGCATGAGGCATTCTGCCACTGCACTGCTCTTGCACCTCATTACTGCTTGCATCATACCCAAATGCTTTCACTGGCCCCTGAGGAACAGTGTTCACTGAAAAGAAAAAAAAAACCAAAACCTTGGAAAAAGTGTTCCCTTCTACTCTCATTACCAAGGATTATCCACTGTGCTTTGAGCTCCCTCCCACCTCAGCCTAAATAAACTTTCCCCCTTTTAATATTTCATGTCACCCAAGGCTGCCAGATACAGCTGGGTCATTAAGTGTACATTCTGAAAAGCTACATTCTTTTGCCTTTACCCAAAATCTTTGGAAATTATGATGGAAATGGAATTTCAGATCTGTGTCCTGCTTCACACAGACCAAGGTAAAATAAATTATAATAATAGATAAAACTCATCTAATGTAAGTCTTTCCTTTCATCAAACCACCAGGCAAGCCCTTTGGCCTAACTCCACATTAGAAACAGTATAAAATAAAGAACAGTAATTTAAAAATGTTATACTAATATATCACTAACGAATTTGAATATTCTGACATTTTCTTCATTCACAGTAATTTGTTAAAGAATATTTTCAATAAAACAGTGAATACCCACTTGCTTTCTCAGCTCCTTTCTTTTCTCTATGGAAATTGCCCTGTTTAGAGCTATTCTCCTGGGAGACACAGATTTTTACTCCAGTCAGCTCACACATCAGTTAACGACCTCAATAGATTGCAATAGGAATAAGTCTATAGAGGTGAGGACATGATGTCTCCTCTCCATGTGTGTCAGAGGGATTTAGTCCAGAGCAACACTGACCTAGTCCCTTGGATCAACCACCACTTAGTGGCTGGAAAGCAATGTGTGTTCCTGGAGCAAATCTTGTTTTACCTTCACCCAAATGGAATCAAGTTCATGTTCTCCACGACATATTTGTAATGTGAATGGAAGCCTGATAAGTGAGGAAGATTATGACTTTCTGTGTCCATCTACAGGATCAGAGGGAAGTAAACTCAGTCACCCATTTTTATTTGCTGTTAGAAGACCGCAGAAGTTTGCTGTGTTTGCTGTGACAGTGGCACATGACCTAAAGATGCTTTGAGCACATCAAGTCACTTCTAGGAGTCAAAAAGCTGAGCGAAAAAGGCATGTTAAAGACTAGAATTTTTAATGTCAGGAGCATTCCTAAAATTGTCATTTGTTGGCCAACACCTATAGCTGGAAAAATAAAATCGGAAAGAAAGAGAGAATACATACGTGCTTCCTTAACTCTACAGCAAGAAGCCAGCAAGAAGACACAATTCCACCTAAAGGCTCTCGAAAAGAGCAAAAGCACTGGCAAATTTGGTACAAATACTGTTTATTATCCTCATGCTGAAATTTTAATTTCTTTTAGAGTTAATCTAGAGGCAATCAATAATTAATATTACTTAAATCATCTTTTGGGACATCTCAATTAAGACATGGCAATTCACAAGAGCATCAAAAGAAAACAAAACAGATGCAGTGATTTGCATAAATATAATTTGCCAAAACAACATTTGATTAGAATGCACTTAAAATGTTAGGATCCTATATACCACACATTGCTATAGTCCTTTCTACACCAGCAATGCCCTGAGTTTTGCACTGAAGACAGCTGCTATAATTTTTAAGGCTAGCTAATCATTTTCCTTGAACATTCCTCAGACGTAAAAGCTATTTTCCACACTTTGTTTCCATAGATACAGCAAAATTTTTTAATAATCAGAATGATAGTCTGCAAATTGCTAAGCAAACATATAATCAGAAAGCAGTTAACATTCCATGCTGTGGCTCTTTGAACAGGGTCCCACTTCGATCACATTTAATGTTGGACAATTAAGGCCGAGTGGAAGCGGACAACATGATATTTTCTAAATGGAGATTTTAAGACCGTGGTTCAAGACAGAAACCTGGGTCAGTTAGCACTTAATGCCACAGTTACAGAGCATACTGAGAAAAGCAATCAGTTGCTGCTTCAGGGAGGAAAAATCCCTGTCAGAGAGACCAAATCAAAGCATCATTTCATCCAAGTATTTGACTAAATTGAATTTTAATCCAGGAAAGCTAAACAGATAAACCAAATGCCAGAGGGGAAACAGAGTTCTCAATCTATCGAGTTAAACCAAACAAATCTGGAAACATGCACCCAAAGGAAAGGCTCCAGCATCTTTCGCAGAGATAGTGATTTGGGGTTTTTTCTGTCTGAATAGGCCAGTGAAACAAAACAGATGGGCTAATAATTATTGCTGGGTTAAAGTTGCTACTTTAGTTCTCCTAGTCTGAAAAATGCCAACCTTGCAACTTTAGTATATAAAGTATCTGAAAGACTCTGAAGAAGTGGAAGGACTCAGAAGTATTCAGAACTCAGAGACATTCTGAAATTTAAAAAGATAATTTTAAATCATATCCACAGACATTCTCTCTTTCCTTTATCATCTCCAAATATCTGTACTACTTAAAAAGGAGAATGAGTTGCTATCAAGAATATTTCCAGAAAGTTGAAAAAAATAAAACAAAGCAAAAGGAGGCAAAAGGAAGGGTGTTGCAGAAACACAGTATTAAAACTGGTCCTCCCTGAGCAGTGTTCATGAGACAAGTACTTGATCCTCATGTTAAGTGTCCAATATTGAGATATTCCAGCCCATCTCATGTACTTATGGTGTTACATTTATTGAATAAAACAGCAGAATTTTGGACCTTCTAAAAACAGACACATAAGTAGGGATGATCTGAAGCAAGATAAGAAGCTTCATTTATGTCTGTGACAGAAATAATTTCCAGTTTCTTGGTGTTGCTGTGGCTAATGTGTCTGACATTATGTTAGTCTGACAGTTGTTTTTATTGTAACTTCTCAAGCAAGTCCACCACCAGTGGGCAGATATTGCTATGGCAACTCAGCACAAGTGCAGAAACTTGTGAAGTTGTCAGGCAACACAGTGCCATCGGCTGCTGATGTTACTTAAGTTTAGTTCGTGTTGTCTGGAGTCATCTAATCAGGTACACCAAAAATAGAGCTTTCAGCAAAGTGATGTGAAAACAAGCTGTCTGTGATAAAAAAATTAACAAATTACAATACAGATTGAAGAAAAAGAAAGAATAAAAGAGAAAGGTGGCTCACTTTTCTCTTTTGCAAAACTCAACATAAAACAGTGAATCGGTTTAGTAGGTTTTAAAATGCAGAGCATGTAATTCATTATAACACTTATATAATTACTTGGAAAAACATAACGCAGGATTTTTTTTTTAATTTTGTAAAACTAAAATTTTGAAAAGTGTTTTTCCTTTAGAACACTCAGTTCATATCCCTGCAGTAATTTTAATTTTGCCTGCAGTGGGCTATATAAAACAAATCTTAGCAACTTTCCTGATGCAGAAAATTATTCACACAGCCAAAATGAAGGGCAGTTCTGCTGCTGATGTTCCCTCCTCAAACTATCACAAAAGTTAAGGAGGCTACAGAGAAGTGCTTTCTCTCACACAGGGGATGGCTCCTGCAAAGGAGTAAAGTACCTTGCCAGAGGACTGTGGACAAGCTAATGCTACTGCTGCCATGTGCCTGCTAAGTGGAGAAAAAAAGCCTTCATCTTCTCTTTTTGGTGCAATGGAGTAATAAATTCAAACACAACTTTTAAAGCAACAACTAATCAGTGAACTACAAGTTATTTATTATCCAAATATTCTGTTCTACCTGTCTTCTGTGTAGCAAGCTCAGTATATGCTTATAGGTCTGGAAAGAGGACAGAGGCAGTGGTAAAACCTTGGAGAAGTGATCCCCTACATGCAAAAGGAAATCCTGACTGACCACATCCTGTTTATTGCCAATTGTCAAAGGAAATGGAGAACAGGTAACATCATAAAGATGACTGGGGAAAATAATTAAATAAATCTGCAAGTGCAAAAGACTGAATTAGAGAAAATGAAGAGCGTTCAGGGCTATGTCGGGATTTTTTATATCTAGAGTTCACAGGCATGCAAACAATTTTAAACTGCTGTAAGACACATTAGGTCGAAGTGTCACACACAAACTAATTTTGACACTTCGTTAAATGTGGAGGGGTTTCTTTGGGCCTAGCACAGCTAAAAATACTCAGTGGTTTATACCCTGAAGTATTCCAGCACCACCTCCTGCAGAGCCGAGCACAGAAAAACCAAATGGATACAACTGCAGATGCACCTTCCTAACTGTTCAAGTAAAGAAAAAATAAGATTAGTTACAAGGGTTTTGAGACTTATCTCCTAGACTAGATAGAATTCTCACATATTAGAGGCCTTCTGTCCTCAACACCTCGAGGACTGCAGCTCTCCAATGTTGTTAATTACTCATAGTACTCTTGCAATACTACTTGTTTTACCTTTACCCAAAATATCCATGCAAGCTCAGATGCCCCTGCCTGAACAGTTGGAGTTCTCTAACAGGAGTATCTCTCCTGATAAACAGGTTTCTTTGAGCAAAGTGACAATTTATTGGAGATTTTCTGTTGCAATATTCGAAACACAGCAGCGGACCCAGAAAAAGGAATCATGAATACAAGAATAAGTGTTATCTAAGGTAAAAATTATTGCAGGTTATAGGTCCTGGATATCATTCATCAAACTCTAGCTCAGTCTGACCTTACCTCTTCATTTCACAATGACTATCCATTGGAGAATTATCCACTGGCATTAGATTCATATGGAAGGAGAAAAAATTCAGCTGCCTTTCCCTTTAAGGAAAAAAATCCCAAAACAAAACAAAAACCCCCCACCTTTTTAAAACATCTCAAAAAATTCATTTGAGCTAGAAAATTATCTTAAGTATAATTATCAATTGATTCGTAAAGTCAGACTTCAACAGGAACCATGAGGAAAGTTGCTTAACCCACCCAAGAAGCTGAGGGTCAGGATAATTGTAAAATAGTTATTAAATCAATGATAAGAGAAGACTTGTTTTAATGCAAGTGGAACTAACAGGCTGCAAAGGTGCCCAAGATGTTAATATTTCAGTAATTACTTTTTATTTCATATTTCATTAATCATACTAGTTATAAAGTGAGTCATGTGAATCTATATGTGTTTCATTGATGACAAAATAAGCAACCTCCTGAAATGTAAAAATAATGAGGTTTGGCCCTATTTCTTTATTGCATCATTTATTTCAGCAAAACAAACAGAAGACATCCACACAAACATTTTCAAACTAAACCAACGCTGAGTCTAAACATCTATTAAATTCTGTTTAGAGTTCAGAAATGAATCCAGGAGGATCCATTGGCATAGCCTGTTGCTGGAAACTCCCCAAACATTTAATTTGCATATGTACTTTTACATGGCAGCTTGCACTATTGAAAATATAAGTGAAGAATGCAGAATAACAGGCAGTGTGTGTGATATTAACTGTTTTGTCTTACCTTTTCTCCTAATTTAAGTAAAATCTCTATGACACAGTTCAGAGATCTTTTTCTCTGATCACTTCACAAGGGAAGTAGCTATTCTTGATCAGTTCTGCAGACCAGATTTTCCAAAGGCATCTGCAAAATGCTAGACACCAATATGGATATTCTTGGGTCCCTTCCCAATTACTTTAAAGTCAGTAATGAAATGTAGTTCTGTTTAGTGGTAGAAAAATTGAAGTATTTAGTTGAAAACCAAATTTTAGAAAATGTTTTAGTCTTCAAGCTATAAAATCTGCAATGAGTGATGCAAAAACCATTTCTGCACTCACTGAAGGTACTGAGTGACAGTCAAGGAAGCCTGTAACCCATATACATAGCTTCGCATGCCAAATTGAAAAGTCATTGTTGGCACACTTTTTTCCCCTCTGACAGGCAAGGCTTCAGAGTGTTGAAGATTAAAGATCAACGAGTCCATTGTTCAACAGCACAGAACCCATAACCCATTTTTGGGTCCCCACCTTTGCTGCAGTGACCTCAGCCCACAGGCTCCTGGGAACACATTTGCTTTTTTTCAGGATTTTACATCTTCTCATGCCTTGTAGTCAATGAACAGTCTTGATCTTCACCACTCCCTACTGATGAGCCTCCAGTTTCTAACAGAAATGCTGACCCACAGAAGCACAACCTTACCTTTCCTAGTATTAAATTTCTTGTTGCTATTAATTCGTTTCACAAGGTCCAAATGAAATTGATTTATGCAATATGTTTATGATCACCCTCACTACTTTGTACCTCCTAACTTTGTAGCATGAATAAACTGAAATCAGTACATTCCTACTTTTTGTGCTATGGCTATTAATAAGAGCAAAGGACCAGACCGATCTTTGGGAGTAGTATCTAATAGACTTACAGTTTTTACTTTGCCTTGACCATTTTTGTTTCTGTGTTCTTTAGCTGTTTGTCCCCAAATGAGATTGCTTAATTATTCTGTCCTTCAAAAATGTGCTTAAGAGGATTTTGTATTATTATTTTGATAACAAAGGCATCTGCAGTCTGTTTCACTCCCTTCCTTCAAGTTCATTTATATTAAACATCAACTCATCAAATTACATAAAAATCCTTTCACATTCCATGGCTATCAGGTATCTGGAGAGGAAATAATTTTATCCCTTTTGAATGATCACATTAAAATGTTTTAGTTTTCCTTCCAGATGTAGAAATCCTCTTTTCATGCAGTTATTTCTGCTAACCACCCTTTTTTTGTGTCTACATTATTACTAAAAACTGAAGGCAAGTATTAATTTAAGTTTGGGGGCAATATCCACATTATCTTGAAACTCCAATTAGAAAATATCTGCTAACAGAGAATAAAGTTGAACATAAAATTACAATTTTATGAGGTATTTAATCTCAGATATAGATTATGAAGCAAATGTTGTTTCTCATGAACCCTGAAACAATCACAGAGCCATCAGGAATGGATGCCATTGAGATGTGATTTTAGTAATTAGTGAGGAGATGTAAGAAATTGCTTTAGGGACAAATGAATGAGCTGAGGAGAAACAGCTATTTAGTTCTAATTAAATAGAAAGATAAGTAAAAGGAGTTCTAGTATGAAGATTCATTTCTAAGTGTACAAACTTTGATTATTAATGGAACAATTTGGAAATTAAAAATTCAAATAGGGAAGAGACTTGACATTTCTTCCAATTAATGATTCTCAAATTCCCTTTCCAGTGAACTGTCACACAGTACTGAAGTGTAGAACAGGGTCTCTCTTACATAAGGGGCACATCTACAGGACTAGCCATATGGTTGGGAAAACTGTAAGACATGAGTTGCTATTTGCAGCTTGTGAATGTAATATCTGCATTTTTCTCCATGGGAAGTGTACATTTACTTACAATTTTAGCTGCAATAGGTCAAGGATGTGCAATACGTAAGAAGGTAAGTCCACGAAAAATTCTCTGCCACCCTTTTAACTTCTTTGGATCACCTATAGACTCCACTAGCAACTTCTAAAAGAGTTACTGAAGCTCTCTGCACACATGTAGATTGCTGCTGCTACTTGGGTTAGAGTACAGTCATGAATTACAAGGATTTATATTGAACTTGCACTTCAAATACGCTGCCAACAGACAAAGACGCGCCTAGAATTAAAACAGATCCAGTACAAAAGGCCAGGCTGGCTCTCTCTAGTCATTGTGCGCAAGAGAAGGAATCACAAACTTGTGAGGCTGCTTTTCCCTACTGCACGTTCTCCAGCTGAAGGCAAGCCTGTACCTACCCTGCTGAGGCTCTGGATTAGAGCCTGCTCATCCATGGACACAGCCACCAGCAAGGGCAGGTCCTGCCCCTGTGCCGGCACTTCCTGCAGGAGCACCACATGCACCTCCAGGGCCTCTAGTACCTGGGCTTTACCTACATGAATTCACACTATCTACAAGGTGGATCTCCACCTCACTAAGGGACAGTACTATAGACAAATCTAAAAGTCATACTTAAATCAGAAATGACTCACTAAAGCAGCAACTGCACCAACCCCGAGTTCCAGGCGAGAGGGTTTTGCTGTGGAAGTTAAACCGCAGTCCCCAGTACAGGAGAGATGAGAAGACAAGAGCAGTGGAGGTGAAGTGCTCTCCAACAGCAAGAGTCCCTGCAAATATTTTGTGTGAGTCATTAGGAATTATTCTTAAGATGAGAGGAGAAAGTTGAGTCATAAATGACTCATCCACTTAACAGATGGGAAGCAAGCATATATGAAATCTGGGACTGCCACTTAGCGAACATCATGAGGCACTAATTCCCAGTCTGCTTCACTTCCTGACACAAAACAGGGAGCATACAGAGTGATGGAAACAGAAGCAATATACACACCTTCATCTTCTGGCTAAAGTGTATCACAAATGAAAGGTGTTTAGAACACAACTTCCATCTCCATTTAACTACCAAGCAAGTAGGGATGTTAATTGGCCTTATCCGGACAAGGCTCACATCTTAACTTTTACACATATTTAAGGGGTAGAGAGCAAAAATTCAGGAAATGAAAAAGACTTTGTCATGTCTGCTATGTTGCAGGCAACATCTTAGCCATTAAATGTAAATGGGTAATGTGCTACCAAAACAAAAAAGCTCATTAAAGACTGGTGAGCAGTCAGACATCTGTAACCTTACAGAAATCTGCGACTGTTCCAATAAAACTGGAAAATCAAGGCAGAGAGAAGGCAACAGCTAGTCATCTTCTCTGTGGCTTGCCAAATTTCAGGATTATGCACTTCATGTTTCAGAAGCAGAAATACCAATTTGAGAGTGTGGATTTACAGTGAATTTCAAATCCCTTAATTTGACCTACTATTCTCTGTACTGAAAGTCTCTCTGAGCTGCCTGTACACATTCTGAAAGTCCATAACACCCATTCCAGTCCCTGAATGCTAAACAGTTTGCTCTGAGACTGGAAAGTGACGATAAATCAGCTTCCAGCTGACATCTAAACATACAAAGCTCACAGTTGCCTATAGTTTTTCTGGCCAGACATCTGACAGTTCAAGGTTAGTCAGGGGCCCATAAGTCCTGTCTTACTTATTTACTTACTAATGTCATAAGCAGCTTGGTCAGACACAGCTGTAAGGTTTTTGTCTTTACTCTTATGGTCCACACATTCCAGATTTCCACCTGATTGACTGCAGCAGCCTCCCTGGCATTGAGTTACTCTGTAGGTTTAACAGAACAGTATCCACCTGACATATCCCTGCATTGGGAGTTAAAGATGTAGCTTCTTTGGCAATGAAAAGCATTCGGAAATCAGGGTTTGCTAGGTGCCACTCTAAACCTGAATTTAAACCTCAGCTGTGGTCACTCTATTGATGGGTATGTCCTTCAGTCACAGTACAGATACCCTACTAAAAGTATGGTACAGATTTCTGTAATTCTACAGTCGAAATCTCCACATTATTTCTTGTCACAGAAATCAGTTTGACAAGTATTCCCGTATGACTTAACACACCATAAAGTTCACAATATTTGCTGGAATACCTTATGTAATTCCTGAGAAAAGCATCAGCGCTAAGTCCAGCTACAGAAGGAGTTTTCACAGTAACTAAAAAAAACTCTAATCTGAGTTTTTGCTGGTCTGTGACACCAAACAGCACTGCATATATTCTGACTAATCCAAAATTACTTTCCAAGGAACATCAGCACTGTTACATATAATTTTTCTCTTCTCTCACTGTGCAGCAAACTCGTGTTTGTATGCACTGGTTCCTTTGAAGGTATAATACCACAGCCACGAGGTAATGGATTTCCTTATGTGAGAACAAATCCCTCATGGTACCAGGCCATCAGCAGCAGCACCTAACAGGCAATTTACATATGAGAATTTAAAATAAGAGATTAAATCTTGCCAACCATGAAATTATTCTGCTTGTGAAAAACTCTTTATCAACATTTGGAGTACAAAATTTGTTTCTACTTTAGATTTAATAAATAATGATTAAGGCCTCCCAAAACTACGGTACCATTATTAGCAGAGATCCAACCATATTCCTGAGCCTTCTCTTACCTTTCTTTTATAGGGACAAATCCAAACCTGTAGTTTGCATGATAAATATTTGAAGCATTTGAGTAGAGTTCAATGCAATTAAATTCTCCATTTTTTTAGATTTATTTATTCATCACATGTGGCAAAAAAATAGAGATTTCACCCAGGGTAGCAATTTTGTTAAGAAAAATATAATTCTAACTGAATCACTCTCTTCCTTCCTTGAAAGAAGAGCCCTTAGTACAAACTAGAGTTCTCTCCACCCACTCTTTAGAACATGGAATTTCTCTATAGCTGCAGTTGCAAATCTGAAGCTTAAATTGCAGTGTATTAGTTCCTCATTTCATTGTGGAGGTAATTTAAAAAATGCAATATGCAAGTTTTGATGGGAAGAAACATCTATAGTAATGGTGTTCAAACACAGCAGCCTTGATGAGACAATTTCAAGTAATTTTTCAGTTTACAGCTATTGGACTCATTTCAGTTTCTCATTACAAGTCTTTCTGACCTGAGACCCATGAAGGGACACAAAAATATCTTCTTCATGGGTCATAATTGTCAAAAGTTTATTTCACCACCAGGCCTATAGGGACGTGTGGCTCCAAGCCAGTGTTTTACTTAAGTTGCATTTTTTGCACCAAAAAAACCAAGAAACAGAATGTACATAAAAACTTTATTGCAAAGTAGCTGGCAAGTGTCCTAGGAGAAAGACAACTGCATTGTCACCTGTCTTCCCAATATTTGCTTCTGGTGTTTTGCAATAACACAACAAAACAGAAACACTGAAATATTAAGGATTGGAGAAGAGATTTCATGCAGCCTTTGCTTACTTTACAAGGACCCTGAAAGTTCCAGCTGATGACCTGAAATGTGATTTTTCCAAACATTACCATTGTGTCAGGGCTATTTTCTCACCTTGTGTTAAACAAACATTTAGCTTTTTGCCTTAAAAGTCTTGGGAATTCACCTGCCAGATGTGAAGCATTGAACCTATTTATTCAACCTCGGATTCAAGCAGTAAGTTCTCCTGAACGGGAGTTTGCTTAGCAGACTATTGGTAAATTATCCAGAAGATGGTGTTTTATTAAAGCACTGTCCTGGAAGTCAAAAGACCTGGAAGGTATTGCTTGTTTCCTCTCCCATTGAGCCCTACCTTAAAATAAGCTGTAAGGTTTGTGCTTTGGCTTTTTTATCTGTGAAAGACAGAAGCGTAAAGCAATTCAAAGCTGTATTCAAGAATTTCAAATCCATATGTAACTATTGGAAATGGAATATAAGGACAAATAGTTAACACTGGTTTTGAACTGAATGCTTAAAAATGTTAGAAATAGAGATTTACAGAAACTGTCAATTTCTCTTTGCCTGCTCCAAGTGTTAACCTAGTTACAACCTTTAAAGACTCATAGAAATCCTCAGAAAAGTGACCTCTCTGGCAGAACGGGGGACATGAGAAACTGGAAAGCACTGAAGTCTGGCTTCCTGAGTTAGCATCTTCCTCCCTTGTCCCAAAGACAGTCCAGTGATTACTCCCTTTTCTCAATTTTACTTTAAGGTACCAGAAACTGAGCAACTCTAAAATAAACTGGAGTTTCCTTGAGCCTGGAGTACGTTTTACTAGAGAGCAGATACTACAAAGCCAGCCGGTGGGGGCCAGGTGGCCTCCTAAAGCTCTCTGGAAGAAACATGTGCTGCTCAGATTAAACACAGCCCTTGGTACGGCCACACAAGGTACGTGAAGCTACACAGGATCTAAGGTCTCCTGCTGTTGGTAATGACTCATATCCTGTATTTTTCACATATGACTGCAAGTTCCAGCTATTTATGGTGCAGCCCATTAAAAATTTCTTTTCATGAAGAAAAAGTGCTGTCAGTTGCCATTCAGGAGTTGATGTAGGAGGCCAGCTAGCATGTTAGAGAAATTATCAGAGAAAAATACTATAATCACAAAGAGCCAAATGTTCCCTCTTGAGCCCTTTGAGATAGCAGATGCATAGTCTGAAGATTTTGTTCATACACAGCTCACCAAAGAAAAAAGGAAGAGTAGAAAAATATGGTATGAACTATTACAGTCCACTCAGTTCTGTGCTGTGCATCTCATGGACATATCCAGTCTTCCCTCCATTCTGACCTAAAATGCAGGATGTGAGCATCCTTACAGCACTGTGGAACTGGATGGGGAAGGAGCAGAGTGTGTGTTATGTACCTGCTGCTGATTCACATTGTACTCAACATCCTTCAGGAAAAAGGGGGAAGGAATACTACCTAAATGCAAAGCTGTAATTTACATTAGTTTAATCAAAGCCTTAACTGTCTAATCAAAGAGTTATTTGTCCAGTTAAAATGCATTACCAACATTATAGTTCAAATTTTACTGAGTCAAAACTGAGATACACAAGCTTTCTGCTATATACCCAGCTCTCTCAGATGTTATGCTCAGCTTTTCACTTCCCCCTTGGGTGCTAAGTTCAGTCACTTCAGCCTACAGGAACATTAAAGTGAGACCTCAGTGTCCCAAATCTTCACTGGTGAGATGATGTTGAGAAAGTCCCTCCTTTTGCAAAGAATGTGACATTACATTGATGATTTCTTCCTCCTCACCCTATGGACCACTTCAGACTGGTTTTATACATTTTGTAACATGTTTTTACACCTTGTTCTTTCATCAGGTGTTTCTACCTAGTAGTTATTTCCTATAAATATTTTATACAGTGGGAAAAGGTCAACTACAGAATTATTACACTATAGAAAGTTAAAATAATACCCACAGTTATTGCTGTCAAATTTCACTTGTGAACTGACTCAGCAGTGTATTACAAAATTTGAGAGACATTTCTAGGTAAAAGTGATGCCCTTTCTTCATACAAGTGGAATTAATTTTAATAGATGCCTTGTTTTTTCAGTTACAATTTTTGACTTATTTATTGTATCGAAACACTTCATATTTCATTATAAATACAACAAGAGTTCCCAGCTGCACAATGCAATTAGTTTCAAAGTAGTCCCTGACTGCTCAGGGATGGTTTATAAAATCAAAATGGCCCTTTAAAAATATCATCAGGTACTACATTTTACAAGTGCAGAGCATCAGTCATCTAGGAAATTAGGAGTTTAGAGAGTTGAATATGATGTTGATTGATCCCTCCAGGGCAATATTCTGCCACCACTCTCCTTGGAATCAGCAGGAATTCTGAATGAACATCAATAACAGAATATTATGTCATGATTAAATGCCTTAGGAATGATATATACAGCAAGACAAAAAATTGAGAGAATTCATGACGGGATTATTGACAGTATAAATACAATCAAATACAGGAACTATGGTTCTCTTGTTGGAAGGAAATTTTCACAGAATCACAGAAGGGTCAAGGTTCGTTGGATGGGAGTCATCAATATCATCCAGCTCAAACAAGAGCACCTATCGCAGTTGGAGCAAGGTCATCTCCAGTCAGGATCTGAATGTCTGTAGGAATTATTTCTATGACCTCTCTGGGTAAAACTGTGCCAGCGTATGACCACAAACCTCATGACAGAAGTATTTACAAAACTGCCTATCATTATCAAGAATTGATCATTATAGTAATGGCAAAGAAAAACAGAAGAAGGCATTTTTCAAGTAAGATAAATTATATATGTCTGTACTGCCAGAGCCTTGCCCATGAAGTTTCGAAGGGGAAATTCTGATTCTTCACAGTGAGGTAGTGAAGGTCCGATCTGACATGCTGGTCTTTGGAGACGTAAAGGAAGCATCTGCAACCTATACGTACAACCTCTGACCAAAATACTTATACCTAGAAGAGATGAAGATGGGAGATGAATGAGGAGATGTCATTACCTGCTTATGGAACCTAGGGGTTACTTTATGAGCATAAAATACATTCATAGCTTTTATCTAAAAAAATACACAGACTCAAACTGCGAACAGGACAGTGTAGAAAAGACCAGCACGTAATCGATGGTCCCCTTACTCTGACTGTGATTCTAAGCTAAGACTATTCATGTCAAAAGCCACAATGAAGGACCAAAGGAAAAGACAACTGCACTATTCAGTAAAACAAATACTTTCATTGTCAAAGACAGCAGAAATCAGTTCTCAGGTCCATCTACGTGACCACTCCAGTTTCTGGTATATTGCAATATTTTTGTCTCTGGAATGATGCAAAAGGAAAGAATTTCCTAAACCTGAATTGCTGCAGTCCCGTTGTGGGGAAAAATCGATCAAAAATAAAGCCGGGGGTGGGGGGAAGAAAAAGAAAGTTAGGAGTGGTTTCAGGAAGTCTCTAGTCCCAATTCCCGCTCTAACCCAGGTCAGCTATGAGGTTAGGTTGCTCAGAGTTTTATCCAGGTTAATTTTTTCGACATTAAATTTGTAAATTACTCCTCTGAGATACACATATATCAGCAGAGAAATGGGCAAACTATCAGAGTTTTACAGTCTACAGCTGAACTGGAAAAAAATGATAGCTCCAAGGTCAACAGACAACTCAGGATTCAAGACACTTCTAAACTATTATGAACCTTCCTGGATCATTGGAACAGCATATAAATATGGGACAATGAATCCCAATTAATTTGTGCACAATGCTGGACTCCATGGGACATACTTGAAATACCAGTTCTGTGCTTTAGAGAACTTCATCCTCTGTCATACTAAGAAACTTTATTGCAGCAATAAAGCAATTTATATGGCTTAGACGTTAAGGCTCAGACTTTAAGGTTTCTTGTTCCAAACAGATGTGCAGCTTGGCCCACAGGGACTCTTAACCTGATGTTTTTACCACAATAGTATTAATCAGAATAATGTCTTCAGTAAAGTAAGCTTTTCTGAATCATGTGTTTGGCCAAACCACATTCAGTGCAAGAGGAACACAAGGCAAAAAGCAAGAATGGGGCAGAGGTGTTCTGCCCAGGGCCAGAAGTGCTTCTGCTTTTGACCAGATTAATCTGGAGATTTAAAACAAAATTGTTGCATAACATCTGGGAATCTTAACATATACCCATATCCTATCGGAGACTAATCACAACAGTTTCACATCTAGAAAACATTGAGTAAGTAGAAACAGGAAAATGTCAAAAAGCATTCGGGAAAAGTCCTCCAGAACTTTCCAAAGCTTACATTAGCCCCAATATGAAAAAAAAAATCATGCAGCATTTGAAAGTTTGTAAAATCATTAGGCAGGGAAAGAAAAGTTTCAAATAAACTGAAGAGAGTTTCAACAAACAAACAAACCACAACCTACAACACTCACTGGTCACCGCAATGTTTCCAGATCCTAGTTCTTGTAATTAAGGTTTACCTGAAAAACTTACAGTTTTAATGTTAAAAATTAGCAAACGGCAGTGAGTGGATAATTTGATTAATTTTATTTATTTGTTCTTCAGTACATGTACTTCAGAGAAACCATTAGCAGTAGCTTACGTATTATCATGCAAAATTTCTACTAAAACACCTGTGCTCATGTGCTTGCAATGAAATATGCAAATATGACTCCTGGGAGCTTGTAGCTGATGGAAATAGTGCAGTGTGAAAAATTGTATACATCCTACACCAAGTGCTTTTGTTAATCCTCTGCCTATTCAATTAAATTCTCAACTATCTCGAGTCTAATTCTATTAATAGTTCTAACATTTACCAATCATATAAATAAGGATCGAACAAATGGCCAAAGAAAGTAGAATAATCCATTAGTGCACTTCATTTGACCTCAAAATACCATCCATCAAAAGATTCCCTTTATTTAATTTTTTAATATCATCACCCACACAATCTCTAAAACGTAAAAGAATTAAAACTAAAATTAGAAGGAAATCACTGAATAGTTCTTCGT
Source organism: Pomatostomus ruficeps (assembly GCA_013400735.1). NCBI lineage: Eukaryota > Metazoa > Chordata > Aves > Passeriformes > Timaliidae > Pomatostomus > Pomatostomus ruficeps. The sequence continues at coordinate 55,012 of VYZT01013238.1, read as the reverse complement.
AAATGTGTCTAAATTTATCTCTTCAAAGGTATGAACAAACAGGAAGGATTCGTTTTTAGCAGCACTTTGAAATCCATGTTCCAGAGACTGGTTTGTGAGTCTGAGAGGATGCCATGTAAATGACCCTTTCTTTGATCCAATTAATTAAAATATGAAAAACTGATTCAGCATTGGCAATGATTGTCTCTCAAGTACCTGGACTTAATTATCAAGATCTCTCTCACATTCTCTTTTATTGTACTCTCATTTCATTGTTTATTGTTCCTATTACAGAAATTCTGCAATTCTAATGAAAAAGTTCAGAACTTAATCTTCTAAATGTCTGTCTTCCTTCCCCAGCTCCTTAAAAACATCCAAAGCTCACATTAATCTCAAGACTGGAAAAACTGATGATATCTAAAGGTTGGAGAGAGTATAAAGGAAAAAAATAGGAGAGAAACATCCTGAGAGTAAACATAATCTAAGATTTTCTGCCAAGCAAGTTCAGAATATTTGCATTTCATCATGTATCTTTTCATTTTTGGTTATGTCCAGCCTTTCAGATATTTGAAAAATGAGAATAATAGAAACATCATCTAGCAAAAGCTGTATTGAAGAGTAACATATATTTCACACAGACCAGTGATAATTAGATAGTTTGTAAAAATATTATTGTATATATGGGATTAAGCGTTTCTTACTAGAAAGAAGTATCAAAAGTTACAAGGAATACTGCATTAAAAATGCTACCTGCATGCAATATCAAGGCTGCTTTGTATTGCTCTTATGGTTAAATTGAGGCCCTATTACTCTACTTACCAAAAGACAATCATGAGTCTCTCTCACCCTTAGAAAAAAGAAAGGCATGGTTTCATCCCTGGGCAAGCTCATGTTATAAGAATAAATGAATTATGGATTCGGCAAAGAATCTGAAAGTCTTGGAGGATTTGCAAACAACAATAAATTGCTGGTCGAAAAAGGTCACATATTTGTATCACATAAATGTCTTGACTGAACAACGGCAGTAAATACTTTCCTTTATGCAGGATTTCCTTCTTTTCTACCTGTTCTCACCTTGGAATTCAGTTCTCCCTACATTCAGCTATATAGGAATGACAACTTCCAGAAAACACTAATTTTTGCACACTAAAAAAAAAAATAATAAAAAAAATTTAGCACTAAAAAACCCTCAAATGTTATTTCAGCAACTTCTTATTTGAATATACATTGAGAACAGAAACAGACATTGACTTTAATGACTGGAATAAACCTTTCAGCTTCTTTTGCTTCTCCTTGGAAATCAGCAGCAAGCAAGGAGTAAGCAACTCTGCCTGGCATTGCACCTGCCCCAGGTATTTGCAAGTATAGACTATCACAGCCCAGCAGGAACACAGTAACAGCCCACTGCTACAGCAAGCAGCAGTTCTGCACTCCAGACCAGCTCCATTCCATCACATATCTGGCCACAAGAGAGTCAGACTGCACAGTGCACTTCTCCATAAAGGGAGAAGCCGGTTGGAGGCTATCAGTTTGAGTGCTGGGACTGGCTAAGGAACAAGTCTGTTTTAAAAAAAATAAGGAGGCTGCAGCTCTGTTGGATCTTGTTTGGATCTGTCTTCGTCACTCCTAAAAGCTACAGCTATGTCACCACAAAATTAAAATCCCACTAAGAAAATCACTGAGTTGGGATAAACGACTTCTAAGCAGAGTAGCAGCAACAATCTCTACTGGTAGACGAACTGAGAGGCCTGATTTGAATGTGCATCTTGAGCTGTGGAAGATCATTTCTATGCCTAGAACACAGGCATTAAATTGTTTCTTTGAAGAGCTGGATGCTTTTAGAATAAAAGCTTCTGAGGATGGCAAGGAGCAATAATCAACGGGCAAGAAAAATGTCTAATATAAGAAACCGTGTGTTAGCAACCAATGATTGAACTACTGAAATAAAAAAAAAAAAAATAGTATCTGCAATACCATTAATAGCAGAGCTTATCTCTCCTGGAGGCCAGCTTGCTTTCTTTCTCTCATTTAAAGCTCCTCAGCAGCACTCTGTTAGTGGTAGCTGTTGCAGCAGGAATAAGGTAAAGCGCACACAAGACCCCCTTTCCCTCACACAGCAACAACAGATCTTTACTTTTAGGAAAGTAAGAAGTTTTTGACTGCCTTGTTTCACTGTGCATCAGCCCTGGTATAATGGACCTCACAGGGAAAGCAGAGCAGTTACCGCTGACCGCTCATGCTGCTCGGCAGCCTGCGGGCCACGGACTGCGCTGGGCCAGACAGACCTGCTGCAGAAACGCAATTTTTTTATTTATCCTTTTTGTCTAGCTGTCGGCTCCGCAGCCGATGAGGCAGATGCGGCCGATATTAAAGAAGCGAAGACAGGAACAAAGAAGCGGGAGTGGACCCTTCCGTAGCAGCACCCAACGTTTTACTGTGCCGGGATGCGGGCTATGAGAAAGGACCTTGTGGGGCCGTTACACTGAGTTTTTAAGGGGAACAGAAACGGGAGGATACAGAAGGGAGGGTCCAGGATTCCACAAATTAGAGAATGATGAGGAGGGACAGGTATTCAATAAGTTCTGAACAGGGGAGGAACATATTTGAATTAACCAAACAACGTACAGAACAACAGAACTTTCCAGCACTTGCTGAATATGAAAATAACCTTATGAATATTAAAATAACTCTGAGGGGGAAAGGGGTGGAACAGTGACTTTGACTGACAAGCTAAAACGGGAGGATCAGGGGATTCCCCAGCCATGCTTTCTCTATGTCTCTTAGACTCACTGTCTTGAGAGAAAAAAAAATCTCATAGAGAAGGCAGGCTGGGTCACTGCCACAAGCAGTGACACTAGAGAAGGTGAGAGACTCTTCCAGCCCACTGAAGGACCCTGCACATAAGTGATAACAGTCACATAAGTGCAACCACTTCACTTGAATTCTTTAATGCCAGAAAACAAAGCATGTGATTCAAGGGCCCACACAGCTACCTAGAGGAGCAAGCTCCTTCCCCTTCTCCTACTAACTGCTGCTTCCCTTGTTTTAGTGCCAGCATTTAGGCAGCTGCATTATGAGCTTATCAGGAAACTCATTTGGATGGAACTAAGGAATAAAAAGAAAACCATGAAATCTGGTTCACTTTCAGTCAGCATGGTTCCTTGCTCCAGCACACTGCATGCTCCCTTGGCAACAGCTCCAAGAACAGGGCAAAATGCATGGCAGAGAACGAAAGGGAAGGCAGGATCTCTCCTTTTAATAAAAGCCTGGCTTAAAACCACTGTCTTTAGAGATACGGTGCAAATTAAACACTCTAAAGGGAAACTGCAACCATGGACTGTACCTCTTCTATCCTCAATTAAGATGTGCTGTAAAATAGATCACCATTTCCCTAGTAATTAAAATCAGAAATACTTGGTTCAGTAAAACATCTTTGATTATAGAGGAATGCCTGTGATCTTCTTTAAGCACATCAGTCTACTGAAGTGAAAAGTAACACTGTTCTTGTCTTTCTAGAGGTGAAACTTGGTGCACACTTCACAAAACAGAAAGCCTGCTCTGAAGACCAAAATAGTAGCTCTGCTGTCAGTGTTCCAAAACACGAAAGCAATGGCTCGGTATGCTATTAAATGAATCATAGATGGGGAGTGAATTAATCAGAGTAAAAACGTTGATGCATAAAGTAGAGAAAGTAACAATTCAAACTGCAGATGCTTTCGTTTCATTGTCTTTTCAATATATTTCCATGGTACAGCCTCTCTTTCATATCATCTTTCTGAGGCATCACCATTGCTCAGGTTTCCTCAGGGAAACTAATCACATTTGAACCACATTAGTTTCACATCACTTGGATATATCTGCAACCAAAGCTTTTCAATTTCATTATTGACCACAGAACACAATCCAATTTCTTGAATTCTATTTCTTGTGTAGTCATGTTTTTATGTGTTTTCAAGACCAACATGATAACTGACAATGCAGAAGTGGTTATGCAAAACTGAGTCTACTTCTACCATAAGAGGGTGCGGGTAAGAGAACTTGTGCCTCTCAACAAGAAACTTTAATGCAGAAAAACATAGCCTATGTTAAAATGTCATTCCTATGACATTTTTGCCTTTTTTGGAGATGTGTGGCTTCTCTAAAATATACAAGCACTTCAGAGCCCACAGTTCCCCAAGGAAATGGAAATGTGAGTCTGATTCCTTGCAGTTGCATAAAAGCACAAAAACCTCAAACATCAAATCATAACTTTTTGTTTGGTTATTGCTGAATGACAACTTGAGGATCTTTACTCCTTGAACAACTTCTTTTCCTAAACAATTTCCTTTCCTAAAACATCCCATCAACTAGACTTCTCATAAAATAAAACCCATCCTGTTCTACTGAACTTGGAGAGCTGCAATGAAGAAGCATTCTCAAATCTTGTAGCTGATTTAGACTGCTAAAAAAATCCTTTGTAAAATGTCACAAAACCTGCAATTACACCGACTCCATTTGCAGATGCTTGATTGCAACTGAAATGAAATTCAGGAGGCATTCAACTATGCATAAGGATTTAATTAAATCCTTCCAATACTTGACATTATAGATATTCATTATATTGAATTTTGATCCCAGAATTTCTTCTATTTCAACTCTCTGTGCCTTGAATGGAATTCAGTTACATATTCAGTATTAGACATGAAAGAAAACAGGAAGGATTACTAGTATAAGTGTCTGGCTATAGAACAGCCTGCCTTCAAAAAGGATGCAGAAGGCATGTACAGACAGTACTGAGCTCTACAACATTGACTTGAGCAGGACTGCTGCAATGCCCCTCCTGGTACAGTGCAAGGGAATACCTTCAAGAAAATGTGTGTGTTCGAAACTATTGGATAGCCATTTCCCTGTTTCCTCCTGTTCTCTAACTGACAGTGGCATTTACTTGCAATTGGAAATTTCTTCTTTTATAAAGTGACATCTCCAACATTATTGCATTCACCCAGCACTCAGTGGGCAAAAGAATTAGCAGCTAAAGGCACTAAATCCTGTTCAGATTATAAAACTATTGGTATTTTGTTCTTCAGTGCAAAAAGTGCATGATTTTCTGTCTTCTCCCACCAGTCTACACACAGGTTTTCTCCACATCTTTGCCCCACTCATTCTCATTCAAGGGTTAATAATAAAAGTGGCCCTGGTTTCTCCCAGAATTTTAATCTCACCAGCCCAGTACAAAGGTGTTTTTAACCGTAGACAGTTCCTGTTTCAAAAAACACAGGTTTCAACTAATCTCACTATACAACACACAAGATACAACATTACAGTCACTCAACTCAGATCCCGGGGCAAAAAGACTCACCTAAAAGTGCTTTGCGAAACTATATATAACCTGTGTATTAACCAAAAAGGGCAAATTTTGTGGAACAGTTTTGTGACACCCATTGTCTTTTTTTCTTCTGAGTTACAGAACTGTGTATGGTATACAGAATTGAACTACTATACCAAATTGAAACAGCCAGATCCCATTCTATTAAGAATGAAATAGTAAAATGTCAATGCCCATAACTCCATGATAGGAATACAGCTGCATTTCACAGGCAAAAAATTATTTTTAAATTCTAAAATTATAAAGTAGCCTTTATCATTGCAGCACTTAACTAAAAAAAGCAAATTGAACATGTATATTTATTTATCACCTGTAATATCTAATGCAGCATTCCTGTCTCCTCATTTAAGCACTCTTCTTCTGTTCTCTGCTGCACCATCCTGCTAACATTAACTTGCCTGTGATTCCTGTATCTACAGAAACACACACTCATGTTACTGTGGTTACTCTTCTTAAACAAACCTGCTCACCGCCACATCACTGTTCTGCAAAGAGCGTTGCAAGGCCTATTAGCATCAAGGAATACTTAGGAACAACTATCTATTCAAAATGGTATGACAAGTGACACTATAGTTAAAAATAGGATCTTCTTTGGAAAAAATATCAATGATTCCACAAAAAGAAGAGGACACTCAACATGCAGTTGTCTATCATGCATACAGTTATATATGTGTATATACACATGTACGCATAGATATGTATATATATGTATAATCGCTAAATATTCTAGTTTTTATATCCAGTTCAATACTGTAACATATTACACTGATGAATAAAAGAATAAAAATTGCTTGCATTCAGCATTTTTAATAGATTTTCTATTTTTAGAATGCCAACACAAAGATCAAGTCAAGACTAAATTATCCATCGTTTGAGGCTGAACTTATGTACACACCATTTATTTATACTTGCTAGACAATGCTGTAGTCTCTAATGAAAGTACCTTCCCCATTTCTGTATGTGCATTACAGAATAAGACAGAATGAACTAGGTTGGAAAAGACCTTTGAGATCATTGAGTCCAACCTTTATCTCTCACGGTTGCTTTTTGAAGAACAGAGCAATGATCTGACTAGCAACGTGCTCATGCTGCAAGTGACACAGCCTAGCTGTCCTTTCTAAACATGAACATAATGCATTTAATCAAGTAACCCTAGACCATGCTATTAATCAGCACTGGAATATAATTCATCAGTACCAGTTTCCAGTTTAAACTGCAAATCTTATTAATTAGCTAACAGAATTACACTTATATAAAGGAGAAGCTATGCCATTATCTGACAAAAGAAATGCTAGACATAGCTCTTACTCATCTTTGGATACACAAGGCTCTGAAAGAATTTTGAAAATCAGACTTACATGTAACATGAACTTTTCTAAAGCCAACAATTAGTGTTTAAACTAGGCAAAGATCTCTTCTTTTCAAGACTTTAAGACAGACAGATTTTTTGCAGTGCTCCCCAAGTATTTAATAGAAAAAAAGTGGCTACATAAAATGCATATGGCTAACAAATATTTGGGAAAAAAATATATACATTTTGATTGCATAAGCAGAAACAGGATATTTCCTACACATGACAGTGGAGAATTCACCTGTCAGCACTAGAACTGGGGACATAAGATGAAGGGTATAAAATATAACACACTACATAAGGTTTAAAATATATTGAAAGGTTTTGCTCAAATCCTGCAAATAGGAGACTTGTTTTAGTGGAATGAAGATTCCACATGAGGGAATAAAAATCAGCTATCTTTTAGAACCCATTAGTCATAGTAGCGTTCCCAGAGATTCAGGGTATTTGCTAACAACATTATCTAAGCTTACTGTTACTGTTATGTAGTAGAGAGTAGCTCATACTTACAGAAAACTGAACTTACTTTTAAAAAGAATTCACTCAAGTATTCCTCACAACATGAGGCTTGAAAAATCATTAGGACAATGAAAGCTGTTCACAACTTAGCAGGATTGAGCCTCTGTTTCTTAAACAGGAAAGCAAATATTTTAAATAATCAGAACACAATTTAATTTTCAAGACAGTCACAGAAACTGTTAAGTTGAATATAAGGTAGAACAGCAGAGAATTTAAAACATAAAACCCCCAGATGACTCTTGAACTGAATAATGTACCATGTTACACTAATTAGACAAAAAAACTTATCAAAATGTGTTCTAACAATCAAAGAAATTCCTGTCCAGTTTCAAAATCATGCAAATCATCCCAAGTCTGAAATTGAAGACATGTAGTATTACAAGAACAAAACAAGCACTTCATATTTATTTTCTGATAAAGTACTTCATCTCTTCTTCCACATTAAACCCTCATTATTTCAGAGAAAGGGGAGAAATACAGGAGGCAATTCCATTTCCTGTGGCTGGAGAAAATGGAGAAGAGAAAGCAAACTCTGGTTCATCAGCTAATATAGTGCAAAGCAGCAAGAGCAGCAGTGGTCGAGACAAGACTCATGTCAGTCTCCCTTACACTCCAAGTTTGTATTACAGAGGATGCCCTCCAAAACTTATTCTTGCAAGTTCCCAACTTCATGTTCACCCCTACTTCGTCATCTCTCTCTTTTACAGTCATCACCCTCTAGCTTAAGGTCACTTCAGTTTTGATGATGATACTCCTTTTCATTCAGCTTAGACCATAGAATTTTGGTTTTACACAGCAAGAAATACTTACTGTTCAGCAAAATATAACAGTCTACAAAAAGCATTGGCCTAAAGATAATGAAGGCCACAGCTGGTTAAGGAATCAAGAGAAGAAGAAAGCACAATTGCCTTATAAACTTCCTAGGATGGACCAAATGAGTTACTCAGATCTAAATCACAAGTATTTGCTTACTAATTTCTCACAAAATATGAAACAATTCTCAAATGAACCATATTCCATTGAAATTTACTTTGCATATCTCTCAAGTATAATATTTACTTTGTCATATATCTTCAGAATTATACTGACATCAGTAACAAAACCAATTAAGTCTCCCAAAAATATTGCCCAAAAAGGGATAATAAACAATCAGTGTTGATAATTACTTAAAATAAGTATATTATTATGGAGTTAATGTTTTATTATAGACATACAGTGAAAACATCAAGGTATATTCACACAGCCTCTGAAATGCAGTCCTGGACATTTTACATTAGAAATATGTGTCCCCATTGCTTAGATTAAACAAAATCCTCCACTAAATCTTGTCTCTAGTTTGTGAATCATCTAGAATAAGACAGAGACTGGACAAAAGCTCATCATCTGTTTATCCAATATCTCAGGCATTCTGGTCAGCATGCTGCTCTTCTTTAAACACAGCCCATTCTTGAGAAGTTGTGTTTACTCATAGCAGTATTTAAAAAAAAAAAAAAAAGAATCCACACAAAATCTTTTATTAGAGTCCAGCCAAACAAACTCAAGCTCACATAAACTTTCCAATTACTACATGAGGCAGTAAGGGCACAGGACATCTATTTCCACCACGTATGTTTCTGTAGTGATGTTTAAATACAGATTTCCATTAGTGTATTATTTCTCTTTCCACACCTTCAGGTCAGGACAACCAGTTGTAATAACATAAGGTTCTACCAAGAGATCTCTTACTGCTGCTGCAGCTCCACCCTTTCACATATTTCACATAGCAAAGAGAGAGAATGCAAACAAAATATTCCTCAGAGTCATTGCAGATTCAAAAGAAATGCCATAATATGAGTTTTTCTCTTTACATGATAGACTGGAAAGTACACAGAACAAGTAGGCAAGTGTTTAGGACTTGACACACACCACCACCACCATCATCCCTTTGTGGCAGGTGGAAAACCCTGCCATGGTGTTTCTGCAGGTTAGCAATGACCTTTAATACAAAAATGTAAGAAATTTCTGTTTGAAGGGCACATCAAAATTTTTATCCTAAAATAGAATTGCATACATGACTGGAATCAGAGTCACCAATTAATTTTCAATCATTTTCTTTCAGTCTTGTTATTCATGTAAACAATTACAGAAAGCTAGAATTATTTTCTAAATGCATCACTATGATGCAGGACTAGCATATTCTTCGTTCAGTCTAATGGAAACGTGAATTGCTAGTGATTGAACTGTCAATCATTCAAACAAGTACATAGCTTTTTTCCTACAAATTATGCTTTCAGAAGATTTTCACAGCTATTTAACCTCAGTCCCTCGCTATTTGCGAGTTGTTAGTTCTGTTAAAAGTCCTTTCTCTCACTCCTGTCCAGAAATCTTTATATCCAGATACTGGGAAAGTTCTGAGATCCACAGATCTCTATTTTCCCAAACTCTCTGAACTTGAATTTCCGAGATCTAGCAAGTACAGCCTTTCAACAACACCTGAACACGGCTTAATACATCAATCCCAGCTGGGTAAACTGTTGTCTGAAAAACACTTAGAACATTGCTTCCACAGCCAGTCCTCCAGTGAGAGACTTTCTCCAATCTGGGCGTGTTATGCTCCACTTCCAATAGAAACAGCTCCCTAAGTACTACCAGGTGTCTTTAAAGCCAAGAGGGTGGGTAAGTGAGCACTGAGAAGGCAGGGAACTGGCAAAATTAAACTGGGATTCACATGCCTTTGTGGGGCAACCACACATTATTTTGTTAGTAGAAAAGTAGTGGGTAGTCATAAAAGATTTCCTAACATGACAGTTGGTTAAGCTGCAAGTAGCCTACAAACCTGGGACTATTTTGTCTTCTTGGTGTCACTGTGTTAGCTGAAGAGCTCAATAAATCATTTGGTCCCTAGCTGCTTATCATTGCATTCCTGAAATAGGCTGTCACACCTTCCAAATCTGCTGCCTATTTTCTGTGTGATAATATACCCTGGCCTGTTTTAACAAGAAAGAAAAGTTGCATAAGAAAAACTATATTCCTACCATTTAAACTAACTCCATTTCTTTTTATTCTAATGGATAAGAAACGGCTTGTGTCACAGACCTTCAGGAAAACAGGCATGCTGGTAAGACATGCATCTAGACTTCATGTTCAGTTTCAGAAGGCTAGGAAGTTTTTGGTTTTTTGTTTTCCTTAGAGGTGTATATGAAGTTGCGTGTTACGCCAGTATTGATCCGAATATCATATTTGCCAGTTTCAAAATGGCAATAGAAATATCCCTTTGCTTCAGAGGTGTGTTGTGAAAATCAGGTGGCAGATATTTATAAAGTTTCCTGTACATCCATACTAAGCACCACAAGGACCTATAAAATGAACAGTTCTATGTTCACTCTGTGCTATGGACAGAGAACTTTAAAAAAAGCACTGACTTCTATTCAAACCATGAAAACAATATATGTATATTCAATCTTTCAATTAATATATTTTGATATATTAAAACGCATACATAAACATCCATAACAGCTGCTAATTTTTAAAAAATTGCAAAAGCAACTGAGATTTTTAACTATTAGGAGTCATTTTCTACTAATCTCAGCAAAGCTCTCAAAAACTTTCTTTGTGATTAGAAGGACAAAACCACAATACTCTGGAAAAACCAGTGCGGAAGAAATCACAAGTGTAGTGCATAGAGACAAATGGTATCTACACTGAGGAAAGATGTTTGGGTTAGTATTTTCTCTTACAGAGCATTCCAAGAGCACAGTTAGCAGATGAATGGAGTGAGTGTGTCCTGTTAAATTACATGCATCTCTGCTCCTATTTGAATTGTAAATACAATGTTGATACTACCTACCCTGTGAATAGGTGCAGTACACACATAATCTGCTAATGTGAAGTGTTGAAAAAAATGCTTGCTATTAGCTAGAAGCATGACAAAGGGATCTGAATGCAAGTAAAAAGCAGTTAATACTGGATACTGTCTTTGTAAACAGCTTTTGATGGATTTAGGTCCAACATCTATAAAAGAAGAGACTAAACGCAAAGTGCAATTAGGATATTGAATGTCTTCAGTACTGAATCCCTTGTGAATTGCTACATGAAATACAGAAGCTGTCCCTCAGAATTAATAAATACTGCATTTTAGTATTCTATCAAAACAGCGAGTTTTTCTCCACTATCATCTATTAATCAAATTTTGATAATGTTACATCTTCCAGTTCCTTGAATTGAAGTATTCAGCACAGTGAATATAAAGCTGGGCAGTTAAAATTAAGGATTGTTTTTAACTGTCATCCAGACTTGAACTCTCATTTTGGGTGAGCCCAATTGCCTCCAGACTGAAACTGGGAATACCTCCCATCTTGTGGATCTGAGTGTGTATTTTGACTATATAACAGGAGACTGGGTGGGTACTACCACCTGAAAGCACCACGGGCAGGTAGCACAGGCACAGGATGGAAACGACATCATGCAGTGCAGGTGCAGCCCTATGCAATCTGTCTTGGACAAAAATCTTGCTAAATTCTAAAGGCTCTTTATTTAGTGAGGAAAAAGATGCAGTCAAAAGGTTAAGGGCTGCAGTTAAATAATTACCATAGCCACGACCCCTCAGCTGCTGTGACATTAGGCAAGGCCCTTTGCCCAGTGTGTGACACACGGTGCCGGTTATCGCTGCAGGAGCCGCATTTTATGTGCTCACTGACACGTGGCAGGAAGTTACATGCAACACACAGGCATTCACAAACAAAGGTAAAATTTTGTATCCTAACAGATCTCAAAAATCTCATGTCTCCACACTGCCTGAACAAGTAAAATGCCTCAACACACATGTACTCAAGCCTTTCCTCTGTGTTACTGCACTCACAGGGTCTTGAGAGCTCCTTAAAAGAAAACTGTCATAAATTGCTTTCTGTTATATAAGCATCAGAACAAAGATTCCTCTATTGTACTCTTTTCATAGTACTCCAAAAATGCAGATAGTAGTGAGGGAGAATTGACTTCATGAATTGAAAGATTGTCAAAAATGCCTTCAACTAAGTGTCCTATAGTACTGTGATATTTACTTTTGTATAGCAAAGCCATAAGAAATTTCGCTCTAAATTACTCATTAGTAGAAATAGTTTTAGCTTTGTAAAGCCATTTCTCTTAATGCAGAAAACTGTGATATGGGCTCCCTCTAGTGTCTTATCTCTGACACAGACTTGGAATTATAAAAGACTGCACAGGTCATTTATATGTGCCAATGTCCTATTCAAGTTACCTTCCAAAAACAGTTCACTGTTAATGAAAAACAAAAATCACATTCCCAATTAAATAGGTTGATGTATTTGTACATATCAATTAGATTCTTAATGCAGTGTAGTAAATTTTACTGTTCCACATAACTATCCCAAGATTCAAGTATTATGTAATTGCACATGTAATTTTGCACTGAAGTGTAAAGAAAGCAAAATATGACAAAAACTATTTTGCGATATTTCAAAAATCCAAAACTAAGCTTAGAAGTGGAATCGTCTATCTGTATATTAAAAAAAAAATCTTTAAATAAATACCTTAAGTATATGTAAAAATACCCCTTTCCCCATGAACACCTCAAAGTTGTTTCAGTAATTCAAGTAGAACTCACAGCCACCTGGAATTTGATCTTGCTTGATTCAGGTCAGTGGATGCTTTCCCCACTGATACAAGCATGAGAACATGCAAGCAGATTATTAAATGCTCTGCAGTAACTAGTGCAGGTATAAAAAGTGTGGGTAGATGGACAACTTTTGCCATTAATCAGTGAAAATTGTATTGAAAGCCATACTAATGGAAGACACATTCTTTCTTCCACCCAGAAGCCCAAGAGGTCTTCTTATCCCCACCAAATATACCAGAGAAGCAGATCTGAAGCAGCATGGATGAACAGTAGGCTGAACAAGGAAACAGAGTTTTTCTTCCCTAAGAAAAGGGAAACCACATTGCGCATCTCAGTATCACTTTCTAGGGTCCACAAAACTGCCCGGATTTCTGCGGGACAAGCTTTATCCAGCACCTTGGTCAGAGAAGCGTTTTGCCGCTCCAGATGAGTGCTATCTCTTTTGCTTATCTATGTACCTAAGTTTTGCCTCTGCAGTGTGAGGCAGAGAACCCGATGTTAATAAAGCAGGTAGAGGCAAANTTACAGAATGGCAGAAGTTTCTAGTAACTCTTGAATAGTAATACAGTGTGATGAATATTAAAATAACAGAGGTGGAACAAAATCTATTGACAGAGTTAAAACATGGCAGCTAGGGGATTTCCCCTAAGCTCACTGCCACATCTCAGGATACTGTTCCTGACACAATGCCATAAGCAGCTCCATGCAAATATTTAGTACCTCTTCTTCCACAAGCAGCAGTGTTGACAAGGCATATAAGAATTTTACAATAAACTGTTTAATTTCATTTTCTATAAACTGCCAAAACAAAAGAAACAAACTGAACCCCCCCCCCAACTTTTAAAAGCATAAAATCCCAACACAAACCTAGCACCTTCACAGCCTTGTGTTTTTATATTCTTTTGTTTCCCACTCATTGGAAAACACAAGGCTTTGCCCTCAGAAAAATATTTTGTAGATGTGACAGCCTCTTCTAGAGCAAATAAAACATTACCACCTCATAAACCTGACAATTACATATACGCAATTAACAGAGCTGCATATATATGTTACAACCAAAATAAACATGTGGTTTAGAATCTGTCATTGAGAGAGATACAAAAAAAAGTCATACATGCTTCCCTCACTTCCTAATGCTAGGCTTCACACTCTTGTTTTGCTCCACGGTTCTCAATTTAAATCTCATATTATACTTTAAAAAACAAAACAAATCATCTAGCACATGACTAGATCAAGAGGACTATTAAATTTTCTTCATAACAGTTCATATTTTCATACGTTTTCCCCACCGACATTTTTTCCTTGCAATGTGCTTGGGGCATTGCTAGGGCTTGTTTCATAGTCATCCTCTGCAAAGTCACAGAATCACACAGAATCCCAGAGTATTCTGAGCTGGAAGGGACCCAAAAGGATTATTGAGTCCAATCCTTAAGTGAGTGGCCCATGGAGGGAAAAGGTACTACAAGCAGAGTGATGCTTTCACTGTCTGTCTTCCTTAAATTCTTGGCCGAGCACAGAACACTGTCTGTACAATCCCTCAAACAGTGGCACTGCTTAAAAGAAGAACATGTTGAATGGCAGCAGGCAGTCTCTTGGGCTTTTAGTACATATATGCCTGAGTTCAATTAGCAAATACAACTACAGGCTTAGAGAGCAACTGTATTCTAATAATTCTCATTTTTTTAAATTACCTTATACTAGTAAGAACCAAGACAAAAAGAAATAAATGCTTTATGTCATATTTTCCTTTCCTTGTTTTCCAGCGCAAAATTACACATATCACAGATTTTTGTTACTAATGCTGTTAAGATTTCCTTTTAGTTTTAGCTATTAGTAAAGCAAACTAGCACCCATTATTATGGGTTGGAAAGGTTTGCCAAATATTAGATACAACACCACCTAGGCCTTCAAACACAAAATTAATTTACAACCTTCTAAAAAACGCAATTAGCTTACAATTCATATTAACATCCTTCTATCTTTCATGGGCACTACAGCTCCCCACGAGGTGGGTAAATGATGGCTTTTGGGGGGTTTTTTAGCATGCTTGGAAGACAAGTTTTTGAAAAATAATCAAGGGACTGAATCACTATCAACTTAGGTTTGCTCAGAGAGAACCCCTTTTAGTAGCTGTGTATTTTTTGTAAAAGAGTTTCAGTCAATGTTCACCTCAAACCTGAAGATACTGCATCCCACAGTACACCATCAGAAAGTACACTAATATTTAGCCTGCGATCAAAATAATTTTATGGAAACATCCTATACAAAATAAGTTCAAACAAATAAAGTAAGTAGTTATTCTAAACTGCATGTCCAGAGAAAAGCAATGAAGCTGGTGAAAGATCTGGAGGAGAAGACTTCTGAGGAGTGACTGAGGGAACTGGAGTTGTTCAGCCTGGCAAAAAGGAGGCTATGGGGGGACCTTATCACTCTACAACAACCTGAAAGGAGAGTGTAGAGAGGTAGGGGTCAGTCTCTTCTCCCAGGTAACAAATAAGAGGACCAAAGAAAATGGCCACGAGTTGTGCCATGGAAGATTTAGACTGCATGTTAGGAAAAAATAGCAGTTGGACTCAATCTTGGATGTTTTTTCCAACTCAAACAGTTCTATGATTATAAACCACTTGTCTATTGAGTTCCTTAGGAAATCAGCAGCCACAGCAGCCAACCCACTACCCTACCTCCAGCAGGGTAACTTTGCAGCTCCAAGCTCTTACTGCAGCTAGTCCAGCAGACTGTTCTGCCTGGGCCTGATCCAGAGCCAATATCCTTAAACCAAATCAAGGCAGCTCTCTGAGAGCTCTGATTTGTAAGGTGGATGGCACAGAGTGAAATCAGAGCGATCTGAGCATTAAATTGCTGCACCCTAGCTGAGAGGAGTGCCCCATGTTTTCTACCTTCTTAAGGGCCAACAGTGGAGAAACGTTCCTTTCAACTGAGCCTGGTGCTTTCTGATCCAGCGCTCTTCACAACACCACTGGCAGGCAGTACCCCACCGGGCTGCTGAGGGCAGGGCAATTGCAGAGGCCGGCTCCTCCTGCGGCAGCCCCGTTCAGTCAGGCAGCTACACTCGCACGTCCTTGGCTTTACCAGCGGCAGCCCCGCGTGTAACAGAGAAGCAAATCCAGGTGGGAGCCGAGCCCATGCGGGACCCAGGCCCCACCGCAGGTCCCCTCACACGGCACTGCTCTCCTCCAACAACACCGGGCCCTGCCCGCATCGCGGCTCTGCCCTTGTCCCCGCGCAGGACGGAGCTGCTCCGGTGCAAGCCCACGGCTGCCATGCCCCAGCACAGCCAGCTTAGCAACAAAGATGCTTGAACGCTGATAGTGAAATTGTTTACTCTAAAAACGACTACAAAGCTCTTAGTAAATACGGTGGTTTTAAACAAATACCAAGCAGTTTAAAACTGCTTACATATCAACAATAAATATCAGACAGTCAGGACTGACGCATGTTGATTCGCAATGTATGAATGATAGTTTACATAACAAAAATGAATTACAGTAACTGGCTTCAACCATATTCTGATAAATTCTTGTATCAAGTGAATACATTATGGCATTTCTGTAGCATTTAAATCTATGACCTTGATTGCACAGACTTAAGTTCTGCCAACATCCACACACACAAACATCCTTTTTTTAAAAAAATATAAGCCCTTCAATGTAATCATACTTTGGGTTGTTTTGATTTTTTTTTTTTAAATGCACATGAATACAAAGTCCTCGTAGAGCTGAGACCATGTGTGCTAAACAGTTTCCTCTTACTTTGAACAGTATTTCATTCATAATAGTGCTACTAATATCCTTTTAATTTGCTTATAAGAAATCACATTTTTTACTACAATGTTTGACATTAAACATAAATCAAGGACAGAGTCAAAGTCAAACATAAGCTCTTTTTTTTTTTTAATTCAAACACCACTTAGTAAAGAAGTTGAAATAACATGAGCTGTCCAGAGCTCTGAAGAGGACACTTTCACATTTCTCAGTGAGTTCAGTAAAACTAAACCAGTTCACGCCACAAGGAAAGCAGTTTAGGATCCAGTCCAGGAACCAGATTGGGCATTTAAAACAGTGGGGTTTTGACCTTAGCACATATGTTTATTGCAAGTGTCTCAAGTGCTGACTGAATTGATAGATGCTTTAAAAGCTACTGTTTATTAGAAGTCTTCGCTTTATTACAATTTCAGCATAGAAGTTATAACTATATGATGATTCAAAGAATGAATTAAGAATCTATTTATGGATCATTAATTTAACAAGAGCACACGGAACAATTTTAAAGGAATACAGATAAAAATAATGCTATTAACATTAGTTTTAAATTAATGAGCCAAGTTTTGTTGGCAATCATTCCTTAGGCTCATTAAAGATATCTGAATGTGAATCACAAGAAATTTAATATATTTGGATTATCCACTGGGAGTTTAAACATTTTTTTTCTCATCAGAAGTAATAAATACACTGGAAATAAAGTAACAAGGCAAATAAATCAATTTTAAATTCTCTGTGCTATCTCAAAAGCTTAAACTGCAGCACCCTGTACAGTCAGATGTAAAAGCAATGTATATGACATACCAATGGAAATGAATGCTTTTCTTCACAATGCCACCTTCAGAAACTAAATTAAGCATGATACCTAATGCAAAACCCCCACTGCATGTTAAGACAGCTACAATATAGGTAGAGGAGGTCATGTTAACACAGAATGCAAGTGTATGCAATTTGGTGTTTCATTTATTCTAGAACATATCCATAATGAATAAACCTCTATCTGCTCACAATGTGGAGGCAAGGAAAGGGGCAGCATCAGCTTCAAAACAGCAGTCAAATGCCTATTTAATTACTAATTTCTATTCTATTTGATTACTATTTCATTCTTCAATAGTAAAATATTAAGTAAAACCAAAGGAATGACCTATGTCCCCAAAGGGAGGATGATTTTAATTCTCAGTGACAACAGAACAGTTGTGTTTCTAGTCTGCAAGCAAGCTGCCATAGTGTGTATGAGAATATGTAGAGATTCACTGAGGATGTATGGTTTTGACTCCATGCTGCATGTCATGGTTCAGGTCAGAAGAAATGCAACAGCCATGAGGAAATACTGAAGCACCAAGACAAGCAGAAGGTAATTCTGCCAGACTTGTACACTGACTAGGGGAGGTACCTTGCGCAAAGAACACCACACAGCTTGCTCTGAAGATTGACCCACTTTATAAGAATAATGCTTATGTTGTCCAATGCCATTTTTGTGAATAAATGCTCATCAGTGAGACTAAAAGACCATGGCCTGAGGCATTAATATGGAAAAGTACTAATCTTTAAATAACTAACCCCATATGGCCAAGCAGCCACTTTCACTGCCTTCAACAAGCATGATTTGTTATCTCCTAGCCTCAAAATGTCCAGCTCTGCCTCCTCCAACCAAATTTGCCTAATCACTGATTTCTTTCACCTTTTTAACTTTTGCCTCTACTTCCTATGAACACACCTTTTCCTAGTCCAAGTAGCTAGATTTGAAATAGGGAATAACTGCACTCAATAAAGAGCACAGCAAGCAGGTGTAAACCTGTGAACTGAGAGCAGGAAACCTGGGCTTCAGCATGGAGCATGTCATCCAGCCACACATGCACACACACCAACAGACTTAACATTAAGGAACAAGAAAGTTTGCAGTGAAGGCAGGAAGCAGAAGAAATAGACTGGTCTCGTTTTGTCCTAACTCATATCATCGGCTTAAAGTCAATAATTTGACTTGCTCTTCATGGGCCATAGCCATAGTATGTAGTTGGTGAAGATGGGAAATCTCAGTAGTGCAATAGGAATGCTTTGTTTTGTTTCCAAACAGTGCTAGACAGCTCAGAATTGCTGAAAAGGGGCCAGTGCAGCACAAAAAAGTGGCAGTAAGTCAGCAGAATTAGAGTAGGCTGCTAAAACTCTGAAACCCCCAAAGGGAAGTTTAAATGATAAATGAGAAGCAGCAAGCCCATGTCATATCATATTGACTAAATACTGTGAATATTAAGAACAGCTTCCATTTGCTTGGTTTTCCACATTGACAGATGACTGCCACTCCTCTCCAAAGTGACACATCTATCATCATTTTTCAAAGTTTCTGTTTTGATTTAGACTTTTTGAAGAGCTGCAATCTTGGGGGGTTTTCTGTTTTCTTTAATAAAAACGCCTGCAAGGATACTCAGATAACTCCATCAGCTGCTACACTGCTATAGTTTGCTTGCCTCTCTGTGTGAGGTCTCACTGCAGATGTGGAGCTTTTTAAGACCCAGTCAGGTTTAGGGATGCCTTGCATACAAATTAGTTGCCCCTGTCCTTAAATTATTACTGAATTTGGAAAAACTCTTAAGCCATTACAGAGTAAGGGAGGACAGGGGGTTTGGAATCAAATGTGTCAACATTTTTACCCTTTTAACAGACTATAGTAATCTCTGAATGTCTCTTCACCTAAGATGTCTGAAAATCCTATAAAATATTGGATCTAACAGCTTATTTGTCCTATTTAGATTTACAAAAGCACAGGTATTAACACTTTATGTTCTTAGAACAATGTCTGTATATATAAAACTGTGCATCCAAACATTTATAAAGATTTCAGTGAGGCTATTAGGAAACAGAGGTGCAAGTCCCTGGAATGTACAAGGGAAAAAATACTTTATAATACCATAGTCAGGAATTCAAAAATCAACAACTGGCAGACCAAGTCAGACAGAAAGCACATTTTTGTGTTCAAGGTCTGTAAGGAAACCCTTAGACTGTGAAGAATACATTACAGGAAGCTTCTGCCCCCACAGCCATACCTCATTTTATCTCATCCTCTCAAAACTGGCAGAAACTGTCTATCTGACAAGCATCTTGCAAACAGCTTTTCAACTGCATCAGAGAATCTCCAAATACACCTGGAAGTTACAGAGAAATACAACTCTGCCTGTTCAATTCACCACATTCCATTTACAGATTTTGAAAGCCTGCTAACAAGGATATGGAATTCCTGGTGAGCTCCTTAAAAGGTTTAGGTTTCAGTTTGGATTTGGCAGGTGGCTTTCATTTGTGCAAGGATTGCCCAGGAACTGTGCCACTGGGAATGACTGAAGAGACATATCCCTTCTGCTCACACCCCCTCTCCTGCCAGGGGACAGGATTTACGTGATTCTCCGAGTTCACGTTGATTCTTCAGCAGCCTGCAAGACGAGTTCGTTTGCAGCACCATGGCCTGAGAGAGCTGCATCCCAACATGCTTTCAGCCACTCAACATCAATGAAGTTGTTTGCAGGAAAAGGCCCAGCTGATTAATGGAATAAAATAAAACCCAGTTCCTCCTAAATTACCCACCATGCATTGTACAGAAAGCTTCAAACTGTAGCAGTCTGCTTTAGTTTTTGATCTTCTTTAAACTGCTAGCAAGAACAAAAAACTTAATGACAAAAATTGATATGTTAAAGTTCAAAATGTGCTAAATGAACGGAATTTCTGTTCAAAGTCTGCTTCATTAACAGTTATTGCATATTTCACTGCAGGAAAAAAATAAGCAAGTCCTTCTGAAAGTTGAATGCTAATTTTAAAGCAATCAAAAATGCATAGATGTTTTAAATTACAAGAAATGGCTCTATAACATCTTGACTATTTCAACAGAAGCAGATGGTTTATATAGCTTTACTGCTTAATTAAACATTTTATATATTCTGTAAAATGATATTTGATGGCATGCTTTCTAAATTTAAATTACAAAGTAATTTTATGTATGCACCATCTTAACCAGGTAATTAAATTAAAATATTCATATCTCATACCAACTTACTGGCCTGGCTTCCATTTTCTAATACATGTGAAAAATCTAATTGTCCACTTCTTTCATATTTCTTCTTGACGATAATACTAACTTTTCCCATAATTCTACTGGTTTCCTTTATTTTAAATAGTCCTAATTTAAAAGCCAATATTCTAGATTTTCCCTTTTTATCCTCTTTACAAAACCAGAAAAAATAAGATAAAAATATTTTATGAAATAAAATACTAAAAGCAACAGCAAACAAGATACAGATATGGATGCTGTTATAAAAGCTAGATATGACTACTGATGAGTGTGAGAGGTTTGAGAAGATAATGAGGAAGGCTTAATGAAATCACTTAGAAAGCATTTCATAAAAGATGAAAAGGTACATTGTCCCCAAGCTCCCTAGGGGAAAAATAACTTCAGGTTACACAGCTCTACAAAGCCACAAGCAGACAGTTAAAAGAAAAAAGAGGGGTAAAAAGAAAAAGTTGAGCATAGTGGGGAAAGTTCTCAAAATCTTTATCAAGTACAAATTTGACACGGTAATTCCAGCAAAAGGAAGGGTTTCACAATTATTATGTATAGTTCCTGGCATGACTTTCTAAAGCTGATTCAAAACAAACAACGGGAGGCAGAAACAGACAAAACAATATAATCACTGAGCCAGGGATTTATTTAACTGTGTGACTACCAGAGACAACCTTCCATTAGGATGAACTGCAGTCTCTTCTCTGGGTTTACAGATCCAACTGGGGAGGAAAGGCACCATTGTGTGCACGAATGGGCCTGCTTGGTTACACTTGGCAATGTCCTTATGAAAGCAGATGACAAAGGCTTACCACAAAGGGAAGCATGAGTTCAGTGACCTGTGAGTCACATGAAGTCAGCAGGGACACGAGTCCTTACACCCTTCACAAAAACCAAAGGCTCCAGCACTAGGGCATGCTGCATGTTTCAAGCTCAGCAGCTTTTCCTGGTTCTTTCTGGCCACTTGTTCAGCACACTGCAGCTCAGAATTCCACAAAAGCTTGAAGTTTCTCCTGCTCCTCTTGACCAACACAAGCCCACACCACTTAGCAAGGGAGAAAACCAAAACATTCACAGATATTCCTCAATTGATGAAACACAGCTATGTCACAGCACAGTTCTCTATATATGACCAGCACAGTGCACAAAGAGAAGCAACCCATCTAGACATAGTATTTGATAAAAGCAGCAGTTGCCAAAAAGAAAACCCCACCACAAAGAAACGACAAAAAACCTGACACATTTTATTAAATCAGAATATCAACTTGAAAAAAAATTACAGCAGTATGATAAAACTAGGATAGTTAGCTGTTAAAATGATCAGAAGTCTTCAGACTATATAAATGCATTTGCTCACCCTCACTTTTAATGTTCAAATTAGGCATTCAAAGACACTGACAACAAGAACAGCAGAGTAACTCATGGAATTCACTACCATTAGGAATTCAAGCAAATATCTGAGTGAATATTTTCAGACATGCACTACTTGCAAAAATACAACATTAATTTAAATGAAAGTAGTTATTAGTCAAGTTTTAATCACAAAGATCCAGAAATGCCTATTCTTGTACTCCTTAGTTAAACAGGAGAGCTTTTACCCATTCCACAGTATATAGTTCATTGCTGCATATGAGTTCTGAGAGATTTCGGCTCCATCTACATAAATGAGAGTGAGAGGGTGAACTGAAAGACTTTCTGACATAAATTCTAAAAAAGCAAGTACACAGAGGGGCAAACCGTAAGAAACTTTCCATTATAGAATATGGATTATGAATATAATCCAGAATTATCTTTGAAACAGAAAATACTTGTAGACTTCGTGCAATTTAGATGTGTTTGATAACCTGCTTTCCAGGCCCTGCTCATAAAACAAGGAATGTTTTGTTTCCACAAACAGTAACAACAGGTTATTAAGAGCTTAATAGTTCCTAAACCTATCTGAACTTTTAAAAGAAGTCCTCCGCAACCCGCAGAACAACACCCCATCACTGCCCAGTCCATTCGGAACCCTCATCTGGGCTGGGCTGTCAGCCCGACCTCAGAGAGCAGGAGCACCCAGCGCCCCGAACGATGCTTCGCGTGTCCTGGGCTCTGCCGCCGGGCCCGGCGAGGAGCGCTGCCCTCGCCGGGAAGCCTCTGGCGGTGCCTAGGGCCCGTGTGTCTGCGGACACTTCCGCCACTGAGGACGCTCCATCAGGGAAGGGAGGCCGCCTGCAGGGAGACCTGAACCTCATCCCCCCGCCACCGCCGGCCTTGCCGGGGCAGCGGGGAGTCGCGCTGCCGAAACGGGCCCTTGGCTGGCTGCAGATCCCTGCAGACTCATGCGGCACCGTCGGGCGGGGTCTGCGCGCAGGGCGCGGACCGCAAAAGAACCTTGGCGGGCTCTCCTCCTTCTCCTGCTCAGCTCTACCGCGGGCACCTCTCAGTTCCCAACCCCTCGGCCCGCCGGGGCCCCCTGGGAACGCGGGCGACGGCAGCCGAGGGCGGGCCCGGCTGTGTGAGGGGCGGGGCGGGGGCGGACGCGGGGCGCCTCGGCAGGGAGCGGTCGGGAGGAGCCGAGCCGCCTGCCCGAGGCGGGCACGGCG
>VYZT01013238.1:11642-31641 GCA_013400735.1 Pomatostomus ruficeps | reverse complement strand
GCCCTCCCGCCGCAGCCCGGCCTCCGCGGCTCCTACCTGCGCCCTCCCGGCGGCGGCGGGTCCCAGCGCCGTGCTCGTCTCTGCCCGGCTTTGTCTGCGAGGGGCGTCCGCCGCCTCCTCGGCGGGCAGCCCCCGGCCCGGGGCGGCGGCCGGCTCCGAGCCACCCGGCTCTTTCCGAGCAATGACCCCCGGTGCTGCTGAAGGTAGGTTAGATGGAGCCTTTCTAAACCCGCCTTTTTAATGCGGTACAGGTGTGTGGCCATTAGTGTCATTCAGGGAAGCTGGGCGTGATTACCTCAGTCGCAATTAAGAGATGGTCTGCCACTCATGTGGTCTTCAGAAAGAAGGTAATTAATCATCCAGAAACTTAAATCTTCACGTGCAGTCTGCACAAGCTGGAGTTCGTTCTAAGATGTGTTTATTGAATAAATAGTATTTTTTTTCTCTGTCATCTTACAGGATGTCTCTTTAGCAACATTCGTGACATGAAGTAGAACAACAGGCATTTTGAAGAGCTCTGCCATAAATACAGCCGTATCTCTGCATGTTGGCACGTTTGCTGGAGACTCTTCCGAAAGTCTGCTTGAATCAGAACCTGTGAAATTTCCAAAAGCTTCATAATGGAGTTTTTAGCATCCAAAGGAGATTATGTCAGATATTTCAAAAGGACTTCATTGCTAGTTTTAGTATGTGTAATAGTTCTTGTGTGCACTGATCAGGACTACTATAGTTTACTTGGAGTATCCAAAGAAGCAAGTAGTAGAGAAATACGACAAGCATTCAAAAAGCTGGCATTAAAATTGCACCCTGATAAAAATCAGGTAAGTTACCTTTTTAACAAGTCGAAGTTTTGACTTAATGGACCTCAGTGTTAAACAAAAAGCAGTTCTAATTTATCAAAAATGTTTCTCTTTTATTGTGGAGTAATGTAACTGCCTGATAACACAGTTCAACTCAGATTTTCTGCAGAGAAAAGTGATGGAGCGGTCATACATAGTTGACTTCAATCTGGGCTGCATTAAATTGCTGTAGTAAAAAGAGTAAAGATTCTTTAATTCTCACTTATATTTGTGTAACTAGGGGAAAACTTATGGGAGTACTATATTACCTTGTTGGTAAACTGATGAGTTTTTTCTCTTTTCATTTAGTTCAGGGGGACTTGCTGTTTCCCTACCATGAGGTCTCCTCTAAACATCAAATAAGAACAGCCTGTTCTGAGACATCAGTCTCCACGTACCAAATAGGACAAAACAGACATTTTGGGACTACCAGGGTATAACAGTGGGGATTATAAAGAGCTCTGGTCTAACTGGAGAGAGAAGATTTGGAATGGCTCAGTCTGTGCTACTATATTTCTGAAATACAAAGAAATCACTTAAATATCATCTGGTTTTTCCTTGAAATGACATGAAATTAGCAGAAATTCACAGGAAATATAAGGGGTTAGATCTTTGCATGTACAACTTTTGGGAGTCCCAAAAGACAGCAGTATTTCATATGAGCTCAGGGCCTGCCTTTACTGGCTACTTTGGAGTTTCTGACAGAGCTCAGAGAGAAAGGCAAATGTCACCAAAGTTAGCCAACTTGTAGCTATTAAATGGAAGTTTCGTTTTCCCTATGTTGATGCTTTCAAAACAATGGCATTTTGGGTCAGATTCTGTAGTTTCCAAGCATGCAGGTACTACTAAAGATTTTTCAACTGGTTATTATCAGCCTTAGAGGTGATACATGGAAGATGAACCTGTTAGACAAATTCCATAATGGAATAATTTCCTGTGTATCTAGGTAAACAAAATAAAAAATTTTTAAGAAAAAGTGGTTTTTGAGTGAAACATGTAAACAGAAGTTAAAAGAGCAGGACTGTGTTGTTGTCCTGAGTTTTGCAGTTTTTCAGTGTTTCTCTTTGCTGTATTACTTTCTCACGCATGCTGTTGTAAACATGGCCATGTTTTTGCTAACTGTCCTTGTTGTTTTCATTCCATTCTCCTAGGCGGAGACATGTGATGGATTTGTCTTTTGACCAGTGTGATTGAGAGGTGTGATTGAGAGGTGGTAATTTCTACCTCCAATCCACGGTGATTTCTAAGAACATATAAATAAAGGTGAGAGGGTTCTGCCCTCTCCTTTTGCTCGCTCTTTTTGGACCCTCCTTTGGCTCTCTCATTTGGCTCTCCTTTTTGGCTCCTTGGCCTGGTTCGGGTACGTGTGTTTGTGTCCATACAGTGCAGGGACATCCACACTGTGTGGCACATTTTGCACACTACTGTTACACTGCACAAGTGCAGATCCCAAACTGGGGTTCAAAGTATGTCTCT
This sequence comes from Pomatostomus ruficeps, assembly GCA_013400735.1. Lineage (NCBI taxonomy): Eukaryota > Metazoa > Chordata > Aves > Passeriformes > Timaliidae > Pomatostomus > Pomatostomus ruficeps. The sequence continues at coordinate 29,326 of VYZT01013238.1, read as the reverse complement.
AGATTTTTCACCATTTTAATTCCCAAGCTACCTAGAACAAGAATGCTTTTTAAATAAATGCAGGAGGCATCTGTCTACACTCTAAGACCAGAAGGGATGAATCTGTCTTTATAGCAGAGAGTTTGAACTGGTCATGCAGGGATTCTAGGGGAGTGGAAAAGATTATAAAGGAAATGGAATGCCTTCATTCTTGAGTGGTTTTTTATAATTCCATTGAAGAGAGAGAGTTGAAGGAAGAGGGATCCCTGGAGAATGTTACAGCCTCCTACCAGTTCACTTTGTATTTTGGTTGGTACTTTAGTGAGGATGAAGAAATAAGAGAACAAATCTGGCTTCAGGAAAGGAAAACTTTACTGTAGTTTGTTTTGAGATCGCTGTGCAATGTCCGCTTCCATCACAACTTGCTTTCTTAGCAGGGATATAAAAATATTTCCAAAGATAATTTTCTCAGCATTATATGCACAATATGCTTTATTAATTACTAATTATAGTTTTCCTTACATAGAATGATCCAAATGCACATGAAAATTTTTTGAAAATAAATAGAGCATATGAAGTACTTAAAGATGAAGATCTACGGAAGAAGTATGATAAATATGGAGAGAAGGGTCTCGAAGATCAGCAGCAAGGAGGTCGTTACGAAAGCTGGCACTTCTACCGCTATGATTTTGGTAAGTTATGAGGAGTGTTTGTGATTTGCTTAAAACAGTCACAAGGAAATGCAATGTTCAGATCTATATCAGAGCTTTTCATGTGTTTCTGATGTATCCTCTCCAGATTTCTGTCTGCTCTGTAGCTGTCACTTTCTCTCTGCTGGCCCAATATTTTATTTACCCTGTTCATGGCTACCAAAGATGCAATCTATTTACCTAGCCTTTTGTTCCTGCTGCTTACCTTTTTATAGGTCATCTAGCTTCTTGTTTATTTTTTTTAAAGTGCAAAGCTTTTTTTTTTGTATTCTTCAGGGGGATTTTGAGAGAAAATTTTTGCACTGTCAAGCCTGTTTGATAGGCAATTACACAATTAGAGATCGGTAAAGAGGTAGTAGAAACTGAAAGAAATAACGGAATCATACTAAAATGATCTTGACACAAGTTGTTTGTCTCAACAAATTTTGGGTAGTTGTAGGGAAAGGCTGCAATAAATAGTTCTCTGAGGTGCTGTAACAGGAGTAAATTAAAACAGGAAACTGAGGAACATGGTTTGATTGGGATGAAAGAAAGAGCTGAAAGGTACCTCCACCTTGGCAACAGTTTTTTTCTGGTGTTGTTTGATTTAATGTTTGATTTAATATGTTCCAATCTCTAAGAAATTATTGTCTGTGCAAATTGAAACTGAATAAACCAGTGGTGCAACTATCACGGAAAAATATAGAAATTATCCTAAAACTTCTTCAGATAAACAGATTTAAGAAATTTTATCTTCCTGAAGTTTTACTGGTTGAACAGTATCCTTAAATATCTATTAATCAGTCATTTGGAGAGCATCTATTTTTATATGTGTGTGTATATAAAAATATAGATTTACATACATGTATGTATAGATGAGTGTATGTATCATATTACATGATATGTAAGTGGATGGTAATATAAAAAGTACCTTGTCACCTGTAGAAATTAATGTCTCTCATTATTTATTTGCATTTAGTCTTTGTGTACTTCAGGTGAAATGACATCTCACCACGTTAGGCACTGTAAAAAATCTGCAACCACAGTAGCACAATATAACGCTGTCTAATAATGGTTTTGGTAACTGCACTGCCTTTCTTGTGTAGTTGAAGTAGTAGAGTGTTTTGTAGTGATGCCCTAGGTAGGACTGGTTAGCTTTGTCTTCCTTGCCTTTGTTCTATCCACTTCATTCCACTGCATTCACACATTTTGCAAGTGGAAAAGCTTGTGGCTTGAAACACCTTTGTGATCTAAATGTTTAGATAACCAGAGGCTGAGAGAAAGTGTGAAAGCTTCTGGACATTACATAAAGCTCTCACTGAGAGCTGAGGCTTCTTGAATTTTGGTCTGACAGCTGGAGGATGTTATTTCTGAGGCTCATGCCATAACAGCAGTAGTTCTAATGCTCTGCTCGCTCTGTGGTTGGTGACTAAATTATCAAAAGAGCTGTTCTGATAGTGGCTTTTGTAGCGTGAGTGTGAATGAGCCAGTAAGAGGTTAAACTCAGGTTCCACATCACTAAACAAGGATAGCGTTTTTGTAAAACCTCTTTGCCAGCTTAGTGTTTCACCTTATATCTACTGTCTTCTCTTGTGCATAGGATGATAGTTTGTTTCTTTGTTTTAAAGATGGAAAAATAAAAAGCAATTGTTGTTTTTTTTAATAGGTATTTATGATGATGATCCCGAAATTATAACACTGGATAGAGGAGAATTTGGTAAGTTTTTTAAATAAATGGCTGTTTGATATGACAACCCAAAGTACAATTTTTACATGCTGAGCTGTGTCTTAACAGGCTTTTCTTACCTATCTTTACAAATACATGTTGGAAAATGGTCTTCACATGAGAAAAAAAAATACCCCTTAATGCTTCCTGTTAAACACTAGTTAGCAAATAGATCAAGATCAATAAACAGTTTACATTAGGCTTTAAAGTTATTTTGTGAGATCTGTAAAAAGAAATTATTTAAATTAAAATTTTGTTTCTCCTTATTTATCATTGCTATTTGTCTTGTATAAAAATGCACTTGATAGAACTTTTCTAATATATTTCTTTTTTTGTGAAATCCAGTCAATTGTGCGTGGTTCAAAACCAGAAGGTGATACCAGATACTAAAAACACAGCTAAGGAGAGCAAGGTGTGGAAAGATAACAGTTTCAATGAGACTATCATCCATTTTTTTTTTCTTTTAAAATTACAGCTAAGTTGTTTATAACTAAGAGAGACTAGAGAGAAAAAGTATTGGATTTTTTTAATCTGCCTTTTGAATACCGTTTCCTGTGTACAAGATTGGACCTACAGGCTGAATTAGTCTTGTAAACTATTCTAATAGCAGACCCTCATGATATTCTCCCTGAGAACACAGCCTTGCTTTGGTTAATCTATTTGCAGGGTGTACACATTCCTTAGTTGCCTTTTTTTGTGAGGGATTTTTCATATAGGCAAATCTAAGTTACAAAATCCACTATAAGAATTACATCCTAAATGGCTAAAAGCCAAGTAGTTCAAGCTGATAACTGCTCTTTGTGTATATTTTGTTGCTGTTTTCTTACCTAAGCAAGATTATTTTTTAATGTTTCCCTTGACTCTTCTAGTAATTATATTAACTTGGATTTTTAAATTGCATTAGACATGAATTATTCATAAAAAGATGGCCAGGAGGAACCCTCTAAATACATAAAGTAATATAAGGAATTGGAAAATTCTAGTGGGCGAAAATCTTTCAGAACTTATATTTTGTAACTAGACACTATCACACATTTCAGCTAGAATAATCTGCAGACAGTACCTTTTTTCTTAATTAATAGTATAGTTGCTGAAAGTCAGGGTGCTGATAGCTTCTGAAATATTATTTTTGTGCACCTGCCTACAACAGTGAGCATGTGCTAGTGAGATACAATCTTTACCTCATCTGAGTTACTGTTACTGTGCCTGGCGTTAAATACTTACTGTATTTTGGGGAATACAAGATAACAAAAATGTACATGCTACAAATAACTACATGGCAGATGTGCATTACTGACTTAAGATTTTCTTCTCTCCATCTAGATGCTGCTGTTAACTCAGGAGAGCTGTGGTTTGTGAATTTTTATTCTCCTCGGTGCTCCCACTGCCATGATTTAGCACCTACGGTACGTACAAGTAAATTAATTCTGGAAGTTCATTGGTTTTAATAGCATAAAACTTAATTAAATGGTTTTTTACACTGAAGCTGAAACCAAAGACAACGATTCAAAATGCCAGAAATAAAACGTGTGCTGATTCTTCATTATGTCTTTATAGGAAAATAGCCTCTTTTTTGACTTTTTTTTAGTGGAGAGAATTTGCTAAGGAGCTGGATGGAGTGATACGCATTGGAGCTGTGAACTGTGGAGATAACAGAATGCTTTGTCGAATTAAAGGGATTAACAGTTACCCCAGTCTGTATGTTTTCAAAACTGGAATGGTGAGTGACGAGACTTCAGGTGTTTTTAGAATGAAATCTGGAGAAGGATTTCTTCAATAATTGTTCAGTTGTGGAGATTTATTATCAAGATCTTCCTTTTTAGTATGTTACTTCCTTTAATAAATTTAACTTCTTCTCTTTCTTTACCTTGGTTAAATTATTTTACAAACTTAACTTCAAAAATACATATTTGTTCATATATATAATTTATAATATATATACCCAATTCAAAATAAAGGTTAATATATTTTTGCAATGGTTTTTCTGAATAATTTTTCTGTGCAACATACCACTCCTGACTCGGGAAGGTACTGTCAGCAGAGATGCTGTAGCAAAGCAGTAAGTCTCCTTGAGCAGTTTTTCTTACAGTGTTGTAATGGACTTTTCAAGTGCAAAGCATAGTCTGTGGTTTTGAGTCTTAAGTATATGACCATATTCCCAAAGAAACTTGGAAATTCCTTCCACAAGATTTCCTCCTTGCTACCTGCATGATGTACATCACTCTCTATAGCTGCTTGCTAAGTCGTGGTGCTGGGGTGGTGTACAAAGGGCCCTTGAAGAGATGGGTATGTTTTGACAATAAGTTTTGAGAGGTTGAATGCTAAATGGAGTGATGCAAGCAGTTTTTATTTAAATAGAAATACAATCATTGGAAGTTGGTGATTCTAAGACTAAATTATCCTTGTGTTGCAGCATTTGGAAAGAATCACATTACAAAATTTAAATTAAGGTTAAATTTCCAACATTGTGATAGGGGAAGGAGAGAAGTCAGGGTGGTAGTGGGAGTTGGTCCTGCAGTTGCGTAAGTACTGTTAGAAGAACATGGTAGCTTGAGATGGCATTTTTTGCCTTTTTTTTTTTTTTCTTAATTTTATAAACTTTACTCTTTGTCTTCTGTAGCAACCAGTGAAGTATTATGGAGACAGGTCAAAAGAGAGCTTAAAGAACTTCGCCATGCAGTATGTTACAAGCATAGTCACTGAGTTATGGGCAGGTAATGTTCACATTTTGCTTGGGCGTCTGTTGTTGAAATTGCTTTTACTATATAAAATAAGGCAGAAACTATGCACATGACTGAGTCTGTCAACTGTTGCTAAGTTTTCTTTTTGAGATTAAAAATAGTTCATGTAATATGCTCATGTAAATATAAAACCTTGTTTCATGGTCACGTTTAACTAATCACAAACTGATGCAAATTGTTTCACTCTTAGGAAATTTTGTAAATGCTATTGAAACTTCATTTGCTTCTGGTGTTGGTTGGCTGATCACCTTCTGTGCTGAACGTGGGGGTAGGTATATTAAATACTTTTCAAATAAGGTGACAAGAAAAGGACTTTTGTTGATAGTGGCATAATCCCTTTTGCTTCTAAAAAAAGTGGTAAAACATCTTAGGTGACCACAGTATTTGGCCTGTGAGTCTTTTAAGCTCTGCTTTAGCGGCATTTTACAAGAGGGACATTAATGGAAAAATTATGTTATTGTGCTTCTGTAATGCCCTGTGAGTCATTAAAGCAGCGCTCGGGTGGAATCCATCAGGAGGGGAAGGGCAGAAGAGGCTTCTGCCTTCAGTTTCCAGCTCAGGTGACAGATCCTGCTTAGGCACATGCCAGCCTCTCATCATAGCTGAGTACAAGAAAGGCTGTCTCTCCCCCTTAAACCCCCAGAATTAAAATTTAGCTGAATAATTTGTCTGGAGTTAGGTTTGCACACAGTAATTGACTCTTAAGTCTGGTCTCAGGTCAGAGTAGTTTTTTGTAGCTGTTTGTGCCTGGCTTTCTTGGGATCAATACTGGATATAGTATATGAGAAAGTTACTCTGGTTAGCTGGTAGAGCTAAGTAAATGCACTACACCTTTGACAAATAAAGATTTCTCAGCCATATGAAGAGACCTTTGTTCTGAGAACTGAATAACCAGAGCTGCAGTCTTGGATTTACATTTGTAAATAGCTTAATTTCAGGTTGCAGTCCTTTTGTTGGTAAATTTTCAACTTTGTTTCACTTAAAGAGAGGTTGTTGCATCTTATTAAAACAAAAATCTGCATCCAAAGGCAACTGTTCAAAGTCTGGATGGATAATTAAAGCATATGATGTATTTATTGTAGTGAGTTATTATTTTGTAAATAAAACAGTAAATTTTTTAAATGAAAATTCTGTGTTGATGAAGCAAAAGAATGTTATTTGTGGGTTTTTTTTTTTAACTTAGAGTAGACAGTCATTAAGTACTGATTACTAGATGTGACAACTCTAGGTCACTGGAATACTGGATGAACAGCCAGGAAGCATGACATTAGAAATAGTCACATTTTTTGGGAGGAGAGGGGCAATTCTAAGAGTAGATTTAGTGCATTAATAAGGTGAAGTTTTATGTTTGTAAATAAATAATTTTTGTTTTGCAGATTGCTTGAGTTATCAAACCCGCCTTAAGCTAGCTGGCATGTTGGTAAGCAGTGTTTCTATTTGGAAGTGTTACCTGTTACATTTAAAACAAAATAACAGAAGTGAAAGCATCAAATTGTAACTAAAACTCTCACTGAGTTTAGTGGAACCAAGATTTCACCGGTTAACTTTTAGAAGAATTAAATATTTTGACTGAGTAGCTTTTGAAATATCATTAATTTTTTTAAAGAATTTTATTAAATAAGAATGAATATTAAGTAATAAATCACAGTGGTGCTTCCTTTCATTTTCTAAGTGTTATGTGTAATTGCCTGTGTTGGGATTTTCAAAAGCATTTCTGAACTTGAAATTAAAAAATACTTTTCTTTGGATTTGTTTTGTGTTGTGTTTTTCCTAATTACAGGAAGGTCTTGTTAATGTGGGCTGGATGGACTGTGGCACCCAGGCTGAGCTTTGTGATAATTTAGATGTTTCATCTAGTACTACTGCATACTTTCCACCTGGAGCCACCATAAATAACAAAGAGAAAGGAGGTGTTTTGGTATGACTTGTTTTTCTTTATCTGTTTAGATAAAACAAAGTGATAACCATGCTAAAGGAATGTATAAAGCATTTCCAGACTGATGATATGCAACTGAAAAGATGCTTTTTTCTTTCTTCTTCTAAGCTTGTCTGCTCTGCTGTGAGTTTATTTCCCTCTGTCTGCTCAGGCAGTGATCTGGAGTGGTTCCCGGTTTGCTGGGAGAGCGAGCAGCAGCCTATGACTGCCTCCCTGGGCAGCTCTGGGAGTCCAGGGCTGGGAAGTGCTCTCTGACTGCCCAAGGGCTGCTTCTGATGCTGCTGCCCAACTGTCCTGGGCCAGCTTGGTAGTCTCTTCTGCCAAGTAAAAGCTGATAGGACAAGAGGAAATGCTGTCAAGCAAGGGAGGTTTAGATTGAATATTAGCAAAAATTTCTTTAGCAAAAGGGTTGTGAGGCACTGGAACTGCCCAGGGTGAGGCTGAGTCAGTGTCCCAGGGGGTATTTAAAAGACGTGTCTAGACATTGCCTTTGGGGACATGGTTTAGAGTGGTGAACTTGGCAGCTGGGTTAGGGCTTGGACTCAGTGATCTGAAAGGTCTTTTCCAGCCTAAATGATTCTATGATCTTTGATGTGCCCCTAGTTTTTTATTCCAGAAATAATATGCCCCAGGTATCACAAGTTAGAGAAATGCTACTCTGACATGAGTGATAAAAGTACTCCTACGGTGTCTGTCAGTACAAATGTTACTGTTCAGTTCTGTTCTAATATTGCAACCTACATTTGTATGGTAGTTTTAACTTTCCTAATTGATGGGAGACATTTCTGTTTGAAGCACGACTTGTTCCTTTATTGTCACTACTGTTACCTATGTTTTTAAAAGGAGGAAGTTAAATTGCAACCTACCTACTTTGAACCTTTTAACTTACCAACTCAGTTACTGTTTCTTATTACTTGCAAAATTTTACAAGTTAAGGAAACCGAAGTATCTCTACGGTGCAGTTAAGGAAGGTTGTAAAACTAGACTGGAAATCTTGTAAACTTGGTTGTTTGGTTTGGTGTGAAATTTGAATTTCACTCTCTTTGGTCCCTGTCTTCACAAAGTATGATTTCTTGAGTCTAATATTGTAGGCATGTGAGCTAAAAAGCAGTATTCTGAGAGTGATGTTTGTGAAATTACATATGTGAAAAAGAAGTTGATTAAGTAAAATATTAACTGCATTCTCCATTTGATTGAAGGGAACAAATCAAAATTATTTCCCTGACACTCTGAATACTAATCAGGTGATGTTTGTAATTCCTTGTAATAAAGACAGTGAACTTTCCATCCTAGTTTCTTAACTCCTTGGATGCCAGAGAAATATATCAGGAAGTAATGCAGCATCTACCAGATTTTGAAATCATCTCTGCAGCATCATTAGAGGTAATTTTTAAAAAAATATGCTAAGATTTCTTCAAATAATATATTCTTATATTTTTATTGTTATTTTTTACATTTTTCAAATTCTGTTGACCCAACCACCTAGTACTTAACTGAATATTACTTCTTGTTATCTGTATCCAAAATTACTTAACATTGTTTGTTTACATTTACTTGTGTAAATTAAGTCATTTAGCAAAACAACAAAAGTAAGGGGATGAGATTTCCTAGGAATATAGGAAATCACAGAAATTGCCATTGCAACTCATTTTGCAACTGTAGAAAGAAAAAGAAAATATTTGTTAGTCCATGATAAGTTGCGTATGAACTGAAATTAAGAGTCTTAAAAGTAACTCATGTCTTGGAGGAGAAAGAAAAGGAAACCTCTTTCCACACTTGTAGTTGCAGATAGCAGCCTAATTTACAACAGGAAGTGCACAAAGAAACAACAAATATCAGACTGCAGCTTGCAGCCAGCTTGCTCTCAGGTTTTTTCCACCTCCTTGATTATGATGCAGTAAAAGGAACTTTTAGTCCTTAGTGGAAGGACTACATGAAAGAATATGTTGATTGGAGGTCTCTTGGGGATGAATAACAGGACATTTGCCTTTATAAAACACAGAGAATTTTACATGTTGCTATAGTTGGGATTAATTTTTTGTTGTTTTGTTGCTTTTTCCTATGGTTTGAAGGACCGTCTGGCTCATCACCGGTGGCTGCTTTTCTTCCAGTTTGGGGAGGGTGATAAATCAAATGTGCAGGAATTTAAGAAGCTTAAATTTTTACTTAAAGATGAACATATTCAGGTAAGAGTGCTCACTCATCTCGTGTTAAATGCCATTTATGGTCCAAGAACAAGCCATGGTTTTCATTGTCAGTAGCTGTTACTACCACATGCCACCTCTGGTACTGAAAGAGATATACTATCATATGGTAGATCTGTAGGAAAATTTTTTATTTAAAGCAATTAGTTAAGTTTCCTGTACGTTTTGAATAATTTAAAAGTAGAGAGAGATTATCTTTTAAATCTGCTTTCTCTTTGGAAATGTTGCTGCAGATCCCATTCAGTTATTAATTGCAAATGAACATTCCAACATCAAATTTATGCATGTGAAACTATAATTTAATTATTCAGAAAACCCTGTGATCATGTTGAATATTTTCTTAATAAAAAGAAACAAAGTTCAAACTTTTTACTATAGGCCTACATATTGTATCATTCTATTAAGTATGTATTTTTTTTTAAATTGTTGCATTGGCTACAAGAATTTTAATGTCACATCTATATTAGGTGTCTTCTTGCTTCTTTGCTATTATATTTGGAAGGGGAAAAAAGAGAATTCTTTTAAGTTTTTATTCCCCATTTTGATCTTTAAATTAAAAATTAGCAACAAACTAATATGGTTGTGCTAGTAGTTTTCCTTGAACATCAGTTTGTCTTAAGATCTCTGTTGTTTATAAAAAAGGCTTTTAGTTTTCCATATTTTTACGGTTTTTTCCTAACTCTTACTGCCTTTCAAAATATGTTAATTAATATAAATTAGGCTGCTTTACTTCAAATGGCACTGTCTGTTAAATAGGTTGGCAAGTTTGACTGTCTTTCCTCACCAACCATCTGCAACAAACTATATGTTTATCAGCCTTGCTTAGCAGTCTTCAAAGGAAAAGGAACTGGAGATTATGAAATTCATCATGGTAAGGGGAACTTCAGCAAGTTTAAATCATGACTTAATCCCTCTGAGATGACAATATCTTTGGCAAAAAGCATTTGTTTTCCCAAAGAAGAGTTTTGTAGCATTAGTATTTGCTATCTTTCCTCTGACCGTAATGTGGCCTTGCACAAACTATTTATAATTTCCTTTGGTTTCCTTTTTCCTATTTTTCCTGGGTAAGCAGTCATCAGATACTGAGGGATGTATTTTGTCTTTGCAGTGTGTTTGAACATCATTTACATAATTACATACAAATGAAATCTCTGAAGCTGATCAGGACAGCTTCTGCTTGGGGTAGGATAACCAAAGAATGCTGTAAGACACGCCCTTCAGTGAGGCTTTACATGCTGGTTGCACAGTGCAGCCAGTTTGAGAAATTTGGATTTAGTTTCATGTATCACTGCACTAAAACTAATTCCATGCTTTGTTAACTTCCTTCCAAGAAAAAATATATTGAGACTTTTACCACTTACTTTCATTTCCAACATTGCAGTTTCCCTTCAGGAAAGGCTGGAAATATGTTATTATTTACTGCTGAAAGGATTCAAAAATGCTGGTTGCAGAAGGGAGCCTGAAAGTGAAACTGTAGCTTGCAGCAACAGGTGTAGCTTTGTCCAGAATACGGCACAAGGCACTAATGCAAGATGAAGTTCTCATTTTTCACCCTCTGAGGTATTAGAAACAGCCTGCTAGAATTAAGTCAGAACCTCAATACTGTAATAAACAGGAAAAGAGAAAAGTTTTTCACTATTTAGAAAAGATTAGGCTTATCTAAGAGGGAGAGATGGTCCCATACATCTAATGATTGGTGCCAGGAAAAACCTTATATACTTTCTGCAATTTACATTCCTGCAGAGAAGGCAAGAAAAGGTCATATCCATACAGCATTTTTATAATGGTGTGGATTACAGGGGGAGAGAAGTACATTGGACTACAGTCCGTACAGGGGTTTTTCTGAATGGTTTGGTTTACTGGTCAGAAGACAGATGTCATGTAAAACATTTACCAATAGTAATCTCACTTCAGCCTTCATGACAAAATAATCCTCAAAAGAACCAGGCTTTTTTATATGCTGTGTTGAAGGACTTCAATAGTTTAAGAACAGTAATAAATCTTGGTAAGTTGTTGTGCAGTGACTTCAGATTTGATTAACCTGAAGTTCTCAAACTCTCGTTTCTGCTGACAAATACATGTACAAAGGGTATGAAGAGACTTGATCTTTGCCCATTGGAGCTGTGTGAGCAGGAATTTCAGTTACACCTAAATAGCTGTGATTTATCAATATAATTTATTTTGCTTGAAATTTTTACCTTGTCAATCCCTTTGCCAAGTCAAGTGTATGTAGAAATGTACTTTTTAATTCCAACACTAGTAAGATGGTAAAATGACCAATTATCCTGTCGTAAAAAATTTTGTAATTTTGTTTGACAAAAATGTGTTGTCTTGGGTAAAGCATTTATTTGGCTAATATTGGGTAACTGTCCGGTTTAATATTTAGCCACATATCAGCTATCGACTACAGTATGTCCTGCCGGTGTAGGTTTGGACAGTTTAGCATCTTCCTCCTGAGAAAAAGCAAGTCCCTGGTAAATTTATAAGTAGGACATGTTTAAAGGTTAGACAAGGGATCTGAAAGACTCTTACTGCTTTCACAGAGTTTTTAAATGATGCTTCTCATAGGTAAAAATAAAATCTTCTTTCCACATTATTCTTTGAAGGAAAGAAGATCTTATATGACATTGTTGCATTTGCCAAAGAAAGTGTGAACTCCCATGTCATCACACTGGGACCTCAGAATTTTCCTGACAAAGAGAAGGAACCATGGCTTGTGGATTTCTTTGCACCGGTAAATATTTAATATCTACATTTTCCTTCTTCTAAAATCTGTTCTGTGACTATGCAACAAGGTATTAAGGAGTATCTTGAAAGTGCCCTTCAGCATCATGAGAGGGTGTTCTAATTCCTCATCCCCTGGCAGCTCCAGTTCCTAACTGGATTTTGTATTTAGTGGACTCTGTTGTCAAAGCAGCAGATTATTGATCTCGAATATTCCCCCGAGAACTACCTGTGGGAAAAGCAATTGCACTTACTTGCACTTTGTCTTCTAGTGGTGTCCTCCTTGTCGAGCTTTGTTACCAGAGCTGAGAAAAGCATCTAAACATCTTTATGGTCAGATTAAATTTGGAACACTAGACTGTACTGTCCATGAAGGCCTTTGCAACATGGTAAGATGCTGGAACTAAAAATAAAGAAATACAATATAATCCTTTCAAACAATATTATTTTCTTTGAGTTGGGGGTAGGAGGATATGGGCAGACAATGCCTGTCCTTTAATGTTACTTTACAGGGCAGTAAATTGAACAGGCACTTGTATCATAACTTTTTTCAAAGGAGCAAACTATATAACCACTACAAATAATGTATTAATGCGGAATACAGGTCAGATTTTATTCTAATTTCATAGTGTTACTGGAAGACTTTAGGAGTCTCAGAATTTAATAATTCCAGGGGATAGGGTTAATGTCTGAAAATGCGTGGAAAATGGGCAAAAAAGGACAAGCTTTTTCAAGTTTTATTTAGATGTGTTTACCCACTGAGGAATTCAGATGACAGAAACCATCTGTGTTCAGTGCTAAACAATAGTTATTTATACAGTACAAACATGCCATCTGAGCACTGGGAATAGTTTTAATGCTAAGGCTTAGGAGGCCCATGGATTAATTCCTGTGTTTGTGGAGCATGGCAAAAGAATTACTGGCTGGTTTTTAAATTGAGAACATACTGAATACAATTGGCATCTTCTCTGTACTGGTTTGTAATGGTGTCAGATTCCCACCTCTACATAAGTCTGAGCACTTGTACTGTACAAACTGAGCAGCTGTGAGCCTCCAATACCAGTGACAGTTAGAGGCAAGTCCAAGAGCCTTAATCATTCCGTGCAATTTGTTATTGTCTGTTTTGTCAGCATAACATTCGAGCTTACCCAACAACAGTTGTGTTTAACCAGTCTGATGTTCACGAGTATGAAGGACATCACTCTGCTGAGCAGATCCTGGAGTTTATAGAGGTATGTGAATGGTAATGTTTGTTGCAGTCTTGTTCTGTGCAGCTCATGCATCAGTATGTTCTTTAGTTTGAAGATTCTAAGATTTTTGATTTTTTTTAATTAGACAAGGAAAATAAAAGGTGAAAAAACCTTAGGCAAGAAAGATGATCCAGTAACAGTCAGTCAGAGATTTGACACCTAATGGAATAATTTCCCTACTCTGTCAAGTAATTTCTTTGAAATCATTAGCAAATAAATGAAGATCCCTTCCAATCTGCAAAATAATAGTAATGATTTCTGTCTTAGAGGTTAAAGGAATTAATATTACATCACTTCATACTTCTAAGGTGAAAATGCTTCATATACACACTTTAATATAGGAGGGGGTTCACATTTTTGTCAATTAGATTGCTGCTCTCCGCATTTCTCAGCTGTCCTTGAACTTTCTTAACTCACAGAACCGCTAATGACTGGTATTGATCGTTGTTGATGCTGGAGTTCTGGCACCCAGCGTGGCTCCGGCATTCAGGTTCACTGCTATATCCACAGGCTATTTTTCACTCTTTGAAGAGACTGGTCTCTCCAGGTAGCTCAGAAAAAGCAGCTTCAAGAAGACATGTGCAGAAAGAGGTGAAGATTAGTCTTTCAGTTGGCATTGAGAGGCCCATAGTGCACTATATGTATTCTTCTGCATTCCAGCCTAAATAGCATGGCTGAGTTTCATAATGCCCATTTCTGCAAGGTAAGCTGAATTTCCTGCCTTTTAGCTCCCTTTATTGAGAAAAGGCAGAAAACCTCCCATTTGGAGCCTTTTGGCTGTACTTTTTGGATAGTTTTTCTCAACAAATTAGGCATATGATTTTTGGGTTGAAGGAATGTCTTTTGATGCTTCCATGCCTTTCAGTGGTGTGGGGTCTTCCTTACGACGGCAGCAAGCCAATTTCACAGAACATTGTCAGAATTTGGTGCAGTCTGTTTGCCACACAATGGCCCTAGATGGGGGGATGGACTGTGCAATGGTAAGTTATGTCCATAAGCTGTCTGTATTTAGGATCTTAGGAATCCATCAGTGGTCTCCCTAACACCAGAGACATTTGCTGAATTAGTTCAGAGAAGAAAACGAGAGGAAATCTGGATGGTGGACTTCTATGCTCCATGGTGTGGACCTTGCCAGGCTTTAATGCCAGAATGGAAGAAAATGGCCAGGGTAAATGACATTCAAACACTTTTCTGCTTTTGTTCCTCTTCTGTGAAATTGCTGAGATGGCACAACTGATTTCTTAAGAGAATTGTCAGCTGAGAAAATTTAGAGTCTAATGCTGTGGACAAAACCGTTCCTACCTGACAGTTTTGTATTGTTTCAAATACCAATTTTTTTAATTTGGCTTTTTAAAAGATTCAATACACTGATACTGTAGTCTAGTTTTTCCTGTTGGTTACAAGTGTGTAAGGTCATTACAGTGTTCTCTCATTTGCAAAAGCACTATTACTGTACTGACTACCATTCCTAAAAGTGTTTCCAGGAATTTGAACTAGACAGTTTGGGTGGGGGGATGGGGAAAAGGGCTTTGGAAACAAGCCCATGCCTTTGAGACATTTAGAACTCGACTAGGAGATGTAGCCAGGCTTTGCTATTCTGTTGAAATATCTATGAAGTGTTAGTAGCTCTGTAGGACACGTTCAGTAATCATCAGCTTCCCTGCCCAGGCCAGGTGGTTTGGGCCTTTGTAACAAATCCAGTGTGTTCAGAACTCAGGCCCACTGTGACACGGAGAGCACACTTGCACTGCACCGGGATCTGGCACCGTTACTGAGCTGTGAGGGGGAACACAGTAACAGGGCATTCCTTATCCTAAATAATCCCACTTGTGGGTACCTTTGAGGTAGGGTAGGTGCCTTGTGAGCCATGTGCATGCAGTTTATACTAAATATGTGCATGATGGGAATGCACCTGGGTGGCTGGCCCTGATACCAGTGATCCATTTACAGGGAAGAGGAAAGCCTTGGGATAATCTTGGTCTCTTTTGTTGAGATTTTGCCCCTAACTAAATTCCTAAGACTTAAATTCTGAAGTATTCCTAAATTTGTAGTAGTATTGATTAACATATTTGATGGTAGGTTTTCTTCTTTCTTTTTCAGATGTTAAATGGATTAATCAGTGTAGGCAGTATGGATTGTCAAAAATATTATTCTTTCTGTCACCAAGAAAGTGTTCGGGGCTATCCTGAAATCAGACTCTTTCCTCAAAAATCAAACACAGCTCATCACTATTAGTAAGTACATTGCTTCAGTTTGGGAAACATTACATGATGTGAAACAAGACAAATACACCTCTTCTGTTGTGTAGAGAAGGTTCCTCACAGCTACTAAAACAGGCTGTTAGAATATTACAGTACTGGATGCCATTGGCTTTGTTATTTCAAACTAGTGATTTTATTTTGCATTTCATTTCAGTAATTTGATCTGACACAGGAATCTTAATTTTTATTTCTCCTCTTTCTTGTCTTGATCTTCTAGTCCTTAATTCTGTAGGTTTGAATTGTATTTACAAGACTTTCATTTATTACGATTTGAAAGCAGGGTAGAAATACATCCTAAAACATATACATTTACATTCTTTATTTATCACCAGTCTTCACAGTGGGTTCTTTGGGATTTTTTTTCCAAAATAATTCAAGCCACTGTGCAACTGGCTTTTTGTTTTCTCTTGAATGTTTTTATAGTAGCTACAATGGATGGCACAGAGATGCCTATTCACTGAGAGGCTGGGCACTGGGGTAAGTTACTGCATTAAGCTTCCTTTGCGAGCTGCTTATGTAGTTACTTGCTAGGATAAATAAATACTGAAATACTATTTCAGTCAACAATTAGAAACACTTGGGTATATGTATTGCTTAATTTAAGATGTTCAAGTTCCTACATCTCTTAACTTACCACTTTTAAAATTTGGAGAAATGGCATACTCCTTGCTGTCCACCCATCTCTTGAAGACCATATTATTTTGTTTACCACTTTTAAAAAGTTATTCTCCTGTAGTACAAAGTATGAAGCAGGGACTTCCAGACTAATATTCTTCATTCAGAAACTTTTCTTAAAGGGAATTTGGATATTGTTGAAAGGTTTGCATGTGTTGTGACTGTTACTCTTCCTTTACACAGATATTTACCACAGGTGTCCGTAGACCTCACCCCTCAGAGTTTCACAGAGAAAGTTCTGAATGGGAAAGATCACTGGGTCATTGATTTTTATGCTCCTTGGTGTGGACCTTGCCAAAATTTTGCTCCTGAATTTGAGATTCTTGCAAGGGTATGTTTTTAAGTGTATTGGCAGCTTGTTATACTTGTAATGGTTAAATCTTATTCATCAGCACTTTATTTCTTAGCAGTCATCCAAAACCCACAATATTCCCATGAGCCTTCTGCTCATGGAATGATGCACAGTTGTAGGTCCCCCTTGACAGTGGGTGTTGTCTCTTTCACAGACAGACACACACACACACAGATTTTTTGAGACAGATTTCAACTTTTGATGGAGTGGCCTTTGGGAGCTGTGGCGTGCTTTTGTGCTTTGCGCTGAATTCAAGTACCAGTGCTCTCTGAACACATAGAGACACCTGATACAAGGTTGACAGTTTGTGAAGAAAGCAAGCAACTATTCTGAAATACTTCAAAGATTTGAGCAACACTTCTTTTGTTTATTTTTAGCTGCACTGCTGGCTTATTCCAGTTATTTGCTTATACTCACCCGTGGAAACCTGAAGTTTTTCTAATAAGCATTTCTTTTCAGGCTGTTAAAGGCAAAGTAAAAGCTGGAAAAGTAGACTGTCAGGCATATGGTCAGACCTGTCAGACTGCTGATATCAGAGCCTACCCTACTGTCAAGTTTTACCCCTACCAAGGAACAAAGGTAAAGTGTTACTGGTGAGCAGATACTGTTAGTAAATGTATTTCATTTCACATGAAAACTAAACAATACTCCTGTAACATATTGAAGTGAATTGTTTATATATTACTGTATCTCCAAATAATCAGTTTCTGTAATACTTAAAAAATAGGTCAGCGATACAATAATAATAATAAATTTCAAATTAATAGAACTAAATAGTAATGAAATAGAAATAGAATTCTAATAAATTAAATTAATTCTAGTAATTAAAATGTGGGCTTAACCAAGAACTAGGGTGTAATTTTCAGGGTTTTAGGTGACAAAATGTTTTTCAACCTTTACCAATTCCATCACCAGCTACCCAAAAGTAGACAGTCTCTCTCTAAATGAAATGTGGACAACTTCATTTTGGCTAACAAGAAATACAATTAAATGTTGTTATTATATTGAAAGACTAATTTTGCCTTATATAATGTATTTTAAGATAGATAATAAAAAATATATGGTTGCGTTGTCTCAAAAACAAATCTTACCAAACCATTTCAATTACTAGTGGTACTCTTTCAGATCAACATTTCCTACTAATAGA
>VYZT01013238.1:259-11609 GCA_013400735.1 Pomatostomus ruficeps | reverse complement strand
TAGAGAAATAGTATAAATTAAAAATACAAAGAGTATCCAGATAGTGCTAGGAAATTTTCTTTATTCTTTTAACACTATTCAATTTCAGGAATATTATAGTCATCTCTTTAAATGTATTAATGCTGAAGAGAAAGTGTTCAACGGCTTCTGATAGACAATTGGCTTAACTTACTTTCCTTTTCTTTTTTTTAACTGAATTTTTAATGGGAAGTTCTAGAAATCTTTCCTCATGCAATCCCACCAAATTCAATGAGATTTTCTGTGGTAAAGGCTTTTTAGGTCTCCCAAGCAGTGACCCACACTGACAAATTTCACAAACACAGATTACAAAGTGGAAGACTTTGTAATAGCGGTCTAGCTTAAATACCTACCTCAATAAATGTGAGCNTAATAAAAAATATATGGTTGCGTTGTCTCAAAAACAAATCTTACCAAACCATTTCAATTACTAGTGGTACTCTTTCAGATCAACATTTCCTACTAATAGAGAAATAGTATAAATTAAAAATACAAAGAGTATCCAGATAGTTCTAGGAAATTTTCTTTATTCTTTTAACACTATTCAATTTCAGGAATATTATAGTCATCTCTTTAAATGTATTAATGCTGAAGAGAAAGTGTTCAACGGCTTCTGATAGACAATTGGCTTAACTTACTTTCCTTTTCTTTTTTTTAACTGAATTTTTAATGGGAAGTTCTAGAAATCTTTCCTCATGCAATCCCACCAAATTCAATGAGATTTTCTGTGGTAAAGGCTTTTTAGGTCTCCCAAGCAGTGACCCACACTGACAAATTTCACAAACACAGATTACAAAGTGGAAGACTTTGTAATAGCGGTCTAGCTTAAATACCTACCTCAATAAATGTGAGCAAATTGTAACTATTTCCAGTTTCTTTAATGACCAAGACAAAATCAGTGTAGTTCTAAAAACGAACAGCTAAGAGTGGTACTTACTACAATGCAAATTAGTGTTGTTTAAACAGAGACAAAAATCTACCCCTGAACCATAAATCAGTCTACCAGAGCCATTGTATTCTGTCCTGCATTTCTCTTGAATTTTGTCTGAAAATTGTGTAACCTATTACCCATGCTCTGTTTTTTTATTTTCTTTTAAGAAAAGTCTTCTTGGGGAATATATAGATAGCAGAGATGCAAAAGGTATTGCTGACCTTTTGAATGAAAAATTAGAAGCAATGGAAAAGAAAGGAAAAAGAAAAAAATCTAGAAATAAGGTAAGAACACTTACTGTGGGGCCTTTTGCAAAAAGACTTGCTGAAAAGAATAGCTGTTTAAAATATTAGTATTTGTTCTTTATCCATAGTATTAAATGCAAATTACAGAGGCTCATCAGTGTGAGACTGGGTAAACTTAAGAACATATTAACACACAGCTACTAAATAACCTGAATTCTACTTAAGAAACATTTGTCCAGTTGAAAAATTAGTACTACAGAAAACTTTAAAATCACATGAAAAAAAATATTTTTATTTGTACTTTCAGTGACACTCCATTGTTTGTTTTCTTGTCACTAGGATGAACTATAAATGGTACTGACGGTAGATACGATTCAAAATATTCTGAAGCTGTGAAGATAGAAGACACCACAAGGAAAATATAAGGATAGTTACACTGATGACAGGACAAGACCCATGAAAATAAGTTTGAGTTCACAGGCATACACGACCGTATGAGTTCTGTTAAACTGTGGGGAGATGAAAACATTTTGGTTTTGGTGGAGGCAATGCTTCTGCATGTCCCTTTTCTGATGTACCAGCTACCAGAGTTGACCAGAAACATGGACTCCCTCACTTTTGCCTACCCTTTTACTGGTTCCTTATATTTTTTCTGTCTCTTCTCAAATGCTTTTTGAATGTGGCACTCAGCCTGTGGCTGAATATGCACTCAAAGCACTCTGCAATGCAGAACATAATGACGGATTGTCTATTTGAAAGACAAACAGTTGTACCTGATGATTATTCTGCTTTGGGGTTGCATTATTGTCTAGCCAATGGTTAAGAAATAAAACCAAGAACTGGTAGCAGGATCTGTTCATTGAATTAAATTGCTCTTGCCCTTGAGTGGAATGCTCCACTGTGGCAGTGGTGGTGCTGCTTGGATGAACAGAACTTTCAAGAGCTCCTTTAGTGGCTTGGTTTGGTTTTGGGATTGTGTTTATTCTTTTTTTTAAGTAAGTAAGAAAAAGAAAATAAAGTAATTCAAACTTAGTGTTGACTTTCAAAGTTTAAATTATGCAATAGAACCATCCGGTTAAATCATTAGATCATCACTTTTATCATTGTCTTTTTAAATATGAATGTATTCTGTGGACATATTTAACCTCTTTTGGCATTATCACTTTCCCTTTCCCTGCAGACATGTTTTTAGGTGTTTCATTTTTTTTGTTTTTATATGATCTTCAGGCAAGCAGAAGAGCAAGTGCCTTCTTTAATTTAATAATGAACACCGTACATTGCAATGCGTCCTCATACTTCTTAGTAGAATTCCTACTCTAAAGAGTAGTATTTTCCAGAGTTCCTCCATAGACAAGAAAAATTGCAGAAGACAACAAAATGTCTGCAAACAACTGTTTCATGATTTCAATAAAATGCTGCTGAGAACTTGACAGATAGAATTTTCTCCCTACTCTCTGTGTATTTAGATCTGGCATGACTGATCAGTGTAGCAGGAGTATTACAAATTTGTAAATACATTGTTATTGACAAGTAATTTATTTCATAAAGAAGTCAGTGAGAATGAAGGGATACAAGTAACAGACATTCAACTGTTTTTCCCCTATTTTCAGGGTTGCCTCTCTTGATTTGTCATTTTTGCAGCATATTATTCTAAGAAGAGACTGTATTGCATCTGTTTTTTAATAAAGTAGACTTTCCTACATCCAAATTTAACTTCAGCCTCAATCACAGTCAAAAATTAAAATTTTAAAACAAACTCTGTGTTGGTCAGTTTTTGCTGCAGTTCCCACCTTCTACCCTCTTCTTGGAGATGAGGTCATAGTCCCATACTCTGAGATTGCACTGTTGAAAATCTACTGCACATAACCCGGTATAGGCATTTGCACAGTTTCTGCTTTGTGCCTGTTTATAGAGTTTCTCTCTCATTTCTGCTTCCTGGAACAGACTATAGACCAGTCTCCTCCATAACAGGAGGGTAACGTAAGAACTGGCTGGCTTTGCTATGGCTTCAGTCATCCTTCAGCTCTTGGTAAAAGTTACTTTTATCAGCTCCTCCTGGTTTCGTCATTTGAAGCAACATAGATAACTACTAGGAAAAGACAATACTACCACCCACATCAAAATATCACCTATCCTGACTTACTTAGGGCTACTGGTTTTGAAGAGGATTTAGTTTAAGTATCAACAGAGTTCATTTTGAAGATACAATTCTGTATCAAGATATTCTCTTTGCAGCCAGATTTTCAAAAATCTAAGATTGAGACCAAATGGATGTTGTATGGGTGGGGGAAAATAATCTTCCAAACAGAAAGAAAACGTGATGATGGAGGTTTGTAAGATTTTCCAAGTCTTCACGGATTTTTTGTATGCTACCCTTCCTCAGAGTTTTCAATAAGCAGCCTGGGGTAAAATGGAGTGGGTAATAAAATCTTGCCTTTATTCCTAGCCATACAAATAAATAAATAAATACAACCTTTTATAACTCACTCTAATCTCCAGTCTTTCCTAAGGACAAATTGCCAGTTATATGAGCTAATTTTACAAATTGAGGATTTAAACTGGTTATTCAAGACCAGTGAAGCAGCACTATTCTAGAATAAAAACATCTTGAAATAATGAAGTCCCTCAGTTTTCTCCTGTAGAATTACAGAAGTGTCAGCATTGCCTTATTCTTCAGAAATCAAATTATGAAGAAAAATCCAACCAAAAAACCCAAAACCAAACAAAAATAAAAGCCCACCAAACCATACAGGATAATCAAAATTTCTCAAAATATAATGACAAGCTGTATTGGTCAACAAAGATTTTGAAATATACTCCCTTACTCAGAAGGCCAAAAAGTTCAAAACACAGTATAGTTGTATTTTAGTAACTGTTTTGATACGAAAATTTAATTTTGTATTTTAAAAGAAAAACCTTCAACTTCACATATCTAAGCAATAAAGCAAGGGGAAGATGAATGTGAAACAGTGAAAGAGACATGCTTCAATTTTAAATAATGCTTCACAATTCCTTAACCCCCCTCTTTCCTCCCAAGGGTGAATTTGTTTTACTCTCCCTGTATGACCTAGATTGTTCCACTTCTCCCTATAGCTACCTGAAGATGGTGGTTCTCATGCCTTGTTCTTCACTCTCCAGTGTGGCTGTGCAGCTGAGTGAAGTGCAATGAGCTGGGGGTGTGACTGCCTGACACAAAACGGCTCCATCAGTCCAAGCGGAGCAGGAGTGCTCTCCAGAGCCTCTGCTGCTCAGCACTTGCTGGGGTATGAGTGAAGTGGCAGGCTGAGCCCATTTTTCAGTGACAAACAGTAGAGGTGAGGTGGCTCCTTACCTTTTCCTTCTCGTGTAACTAGACATGCATAAGAAAAGGGCAATACATCATAAAACACAAAATACACGTATGCTGCACAACATGTGGATCAGTAGGTATGGAATTCTAATGGCTTTTAAATTTATCTCTGGCATCCTATCTTGTTTTAATTAAAAGAAGGATTTCTGCAGCTGTTTAATGTCACTGAACTGATAGGCTATCATGCCTTACCCTAAAACAACCAATTTCTCAAAAGACATTTCGCTCATGTAGCTTCTACTGCTGCTAAAAGGCATAAAGATAGGATACAGAGAATATAGCAAAAGTTTCAAGCAACATCCTGAGTTTATATGGTCTGCAGTTGGAAAAATCATGTTTTGACCAAACTTGGCAAGTTTGATTTTTTTTTCCATTCATGGGCATACTTCACATTTAATTAGTTGTGGATGTTCAATATATTTTTATCAGTTTATAAAAAGACTTAAAATGTTCTGTTATTTAAAGTTTTTAATAGGAATGCAGAAGAACTTACTCCATTTACTGAAACTTGGCATCTGAAAGCACTGACTTACCAACCTCGAATACTTTCAGCCTTGGTCTTCTCTCTATGCTAGAATTCAATACTAATTTGTAAAGCTACCACAATTCTGGTAATAAACAGCTTAAGGTAAATCATCACCATGATATTAAATATTTATCCCCAACATTGAACAGACAACTCCTTGTACTCCCAACTTTCTAGGATCCAATAGACTTCTCTAGCTGCCAATGGATATTAATTACAGTTAGTTGAGCAAAAAAAAAGAAGAATGTTTCCCAAATTAATGTACATGACCTCTGTATTCTGCAGACTATTTCTTGACTAAGACCGCAAGAGCCATATTGGTTAAAATTTGGTGTGTATTTTGTATGAGCCAACACTTCCTGTAAGAAAATGGCTACTTTACTTAATTGTCAGAGTTTCAAGAAAACATTCAAGAGCTGAATTAAGTAAGGGTTGGGCTGTTATAAAAACATGTTATTTCTGGTGAATTCTTACTGTACAACTGAGCTGGCATGGAAAACACAGCCTGAAGATCTTCTGCTTTTTAGGGCTTAATATACAGAAAGCAGAATATTGTATTTCCATAAGGCAGCTCAAACTCACATGAAGATATAATTTCTGCTTGTTATAGGCTGCTATCGAGTCTCATAAAATTACCTTATTTTTTCTACCTTGTTAACAGACACATTAACAAGAATACACTTCAGTCAGAATTGATTACAGATCAACCACTAGAAATTCACATGGCTGATTTGACCGGTTTCCAGAAAACAGTTTTCTCCCTATAGCATGTACTTTAAATACTATTTATAATCCTATTAGAAAAAGCAAACATTTTCTTTCTCCTGTTATGTGCATATGTGTACATTAAGCAATCCCAGTTGTGCTGTCCTAGATACGTAACTTTTTCACCAGGTAGGTAGTTTAGTTTAGTTATGACACAAGATCTCAGCTACTCCAGTAACAAAAGCCCATACCCAGGCTAATTAATTTTTTCATATTTAGGGTGTTTCATGTTGGCAGAACCTATATTAGAAAAATATCCTATGTAAACAATGGAGAAAAGTTACTATATTCCCAACCTGTCTCTTAAACTGTAATTCAATGCTCTTTTCAGTAATTATGTTCACTTACTTTATTATCCTACCTCTGGTTACTGGATCATTATTTCTTGAATGACACTTACTTCAGTCATATGCCACAGTGAGTGAACTTGGGTTGCAGTGCACCATTGTTGTGCTGGGGCTTGAGGCTGGAACAGCTTGCAGAAAGTACCTGTGTACCTGGCCAGCCACAGAGCCAAGAAAAGCCACTTGATGTTCTGGCAGTACCTCCTACTGTGCTTTGTTCTTCTGCATGAGCACACTTTCAGACATCTGTGGGGTACCCCTGCTCCAGTCACTGCTGTCAGAAAAAGGCTCATGGGGAATTACAGCTGTAGTAATATAGGGTTTTCTGTTATCCTGTTGAAGAATCATTAGCAGGGCACAGTGATCTAACAGGCTAAAAATAAATAAGCATTGCAATGTACATATAAGTATTTACAAAATGCCTTTAGAAGTTTAGACAAGTAAAAAATGCAGATTTGTTTCTGAAATCAGGAGTCCCAATTTTTTATGAAAAGGTATATATTCAGCTATTATGGGACTTCAGTCCTCCACCCCTTCCGAGGTAGATTCAAGCACACTTAGAGACTGGGAAAACAATACAGAACTGTCACTAAGATCATATTTTCTCTTACAATTTTTATATCCTGTGAGGCAATTTCAGCAGATATAGAGCCAGCCCTCGCACCAGATGAGCTGAAGTAGGGGCAGCAGTCCTTTACAAGGTGCTGGCAGTTCCACTTGGGATACAGGAACACCATTCTGATAACCCTGTGTTTGTGCTTTTCAGCTTCATGCCAGAAGCTGCTCAAGTCCCACCACTTGTCTTGAAATCAGCAGAAGGCAGCACTGCCCCTGAATCGAGTCGCCCATCTTTTCCTTGCTCCCACCCCCATGGGGGGACAGGTTCTGATGCAGTTTCATACTGCAGCAGATGAAAGAACTCAAACTCACCTGGCAAAAAATGGTGATGGCACATAATACAGGTTAAATCTTCAAGTTTCATATTCTAGGAATGAACAAGTCCCCTTCCCAGAACTAATCACAAATTATTTTGAGCCTTAGCAAGAAGGTTACTATAACCAGGTTAATGTGATACAATCACGGTAAGACCTCCTTAGATTTTTTCTAAAGCTAGCTCACTTAAAAGACTATGGAAATACCTGGAATGTTTCTACACATTGGTTCTTGGCAGAACTGGGCAAAGGCACACCACCATCTGCTGGACAAAACTGGATCCCCGTCTCACACAGCACTGTGGTGAAAAGCAGCTGCAGAGAAGACAGAACTGCATGAAAGGTTACTTGCACTTTCTACTGCCACTGCCCTGGGGAGCTGCCCAGAGGTGCTGCTCCATCAGAGGAGATGAGCTGCAAGGTACAGAGACAGGACAGGTACCTTACACTGCACACAAGGCTGGCACTCTCCAGCACAGCAATCGCTGCACAGGGAGCAGTGGCCTTGCCTCTGATCAAGAAAATGGGGTGCAATGAGACCTAACTGCTCCACACATGGAACAGACTCAAGTATATTTCAGTTACTTTATTTGTATCTAGATACATTACATTTTGATTCTCCAGGTAGTCAAGGCAGTTATTCTCAGTTTAGTACATCAATTTTATAAAATACAGATGAACCAAGGTAGAACAGAAATGCATATATTATAGTACATTAAGTGCTTTGAGTAATGACTAGTCTGGCCACCAGCTAGTGAGCAATTCATTTGGTTTTGGTCATTCTCACAGTGGAGACTCCACAGGTAACCCCCTGAGCACAGCAGAACTCCTCTACCAGCAAGAGTCCCTCATGTGCTTTTTGGGGACAGAATGCATCCCTGGGCCACTACAAGGCATTCTGCTGTCCACATGAAGACTCAAAGTCATTGCTTCTGACTTGGACAAGATTTAGACATTTGTCTCAAGGCCTCAGATCAAAACAACAGAAGAGCCAGTGTAGCTCTGAAGAAATTCAGTCTTCATGTTTGCAGCTGGGATTTACTTACACACACATATGGTAAACCTGTGTTATAAAGAAAGAAAGAAGCTCTGACCAAAGGTTCATCCTTAGGAATTCTACAGGGACAGAGACCTAACAGCCTCCCAAGCAGCTCTCAAAGATTTGTTCTGCATGAAGTACTGTTCTCCTGAGAAAATTAAGCTCTGTAGTAATTGAAATGTCAGGACAACTCTTATTCTGAAAAGGGAACATTTGAGGAGGCCCATTCAGCTGCTGGGATTTGAACTAGAAATGCTTACGGCTTTATGTCACAGAACACCAAAGATGACCCAACTCCAGCTGATACTGCAGCTATTGTGATACTCATGATCAGTAGTTTACTATTTACTCCAGTCTAATCAGGACTAGTCTATCAGCCACATCCTGGCCAAACATTAGCTGTTGATGCCAGCTCAAGATCACTGCTGCTAATCTCTCCAACTGCTGTAACTTCAGCCCAAGAAGGTCACAATTCACAGGTCTCTGGCTCTGTGTTCACAAGCTGCAAAACAGTGGAAGGTTCTCTCACTTTTACAGTGCTGACAGCCTTGTGCTGTCACGTTCAGAAGAGTATTAGCAACTGTCAGATGAACAAGCTGCTTTCAGCCATCTGCTCAGGACTCTGGCAGACAAGCAGTACAGAGCAGCCACACATGCCAGGACAAGCGTTACTGGTGACAGACCGGGCTAGCACACCACATTAGCCTAGTGCAGGTGCCATGACACACACGCCCACACTTGTACTCCAGCCACCAATCCACATACTGACAAAGGTGGAAGACAATGTAATTAGCTGCTGTTGGGTCACCTTAGCTGGTCAGGCAAGTCAAGTTCTTCCCCTGTAAACTTCAAGAAGGGAAGGAGGAGAACACATGTAAACTTCAGCTGAGACTGGAACATCAGCTGCACAGCAGGTTCTTTCACATTGATGAACCAAGACAGTAGGTAGAGGCCACAGAAGTGAGAGTAGCACTGAGCTGATGAACTGGTTGACCTCATTAGACAAGGCCAAACACACCACTAAGCATCTTGGGGGAACTTTTCACCAAAAGAGGCGAGATGTATCCCAGAGGTGATCAGCTGTACCTGATGCGCTGTGCTGGACTGAAGGGATTCTGGGTAGAGGGAGCAAGGAGTATCGTGTCACCTTTCCACAGCACACACCACTGCAGCCTTCAACGCTGCACCCCCAGAAACAATTATTACATTGTACTGAGGAAATGAGTACACCTTCCGCTGCTTCAAGGCCAGCACCTTTGCTCACCCTCTAGTACAGTTTTGCAATAGGGTGGGGAAGACTCCTTCCAACACAAATGACTGTTGCCTCCTGGCAGCTCAGACAAGAGCCGCACTGGTTGGTTTTGGAGCAAACAGCTCAATTCTCACTGCTGGCCATTTCCTTTCTCAGTCTTGCCCACTGTTGGTCACTCCTAAACAGCCACCACCATCTGCTGCAGAAGAAAATACTGAACACAGGAGGAGTGAACAAAATGAACATTTCAATCCATAGTTACAGTGATGAGGGCATTATCAGGCAACTGGTTAGAATGAGCAAGCGATCATATCCTGTCCCAGATTCCATGTTCATTTGATGTTCTTCCATCAGAGACTGGACAGTATTCTTGCTTTCAAACTCATTAAAATTCCTCTTATTTACTGGCCTATATTATAATGAAACTAAAAAGTAAACTCATCACCTACAAAAATGAGTAAAAATTTTAAAAAAATGGAAAGAAGTGCTTATTGTCATAACATAGAGACTCACATATCTCTGCACATCTTATCCATCAAACAAAATACCTGTTAGTTCAGATTTTCCTTTTTACAGAAAACAACAACTACATTCATCTTATTAACAAAAAAAAATCACATCATGAATGCAAGAAAAACATTCTTGTGGCAAAATTTCACCATGAGGTAAATGCATTGCTTGAAAGTAAAGGGGAACTGAAATGGATTTGAAGTGATCTGCCAGGAATGATGGTACATTAAGGAGAAAGTTGTCACTACAGCAGTATGCTTCACTTTGTCTAGCAACTTACTGCCTTTACTAAGGAAAGAGTTAATCTGCTTCATAACCATAATTAATCAAGTCTTGTTAAATTAAAGGGTATATTAGTTACCTGTTTCCAGGAACTTGGGCAGCATTCAGATAAAAGTACTGTTTAGGACTGAAGGGATATATTTCAAGTTTATCAGTATACTGTTAACTGACAGCCCATTTTTATGGGATTCAGCTAAAATGAAATTATGACAGATAAAACCAGAGCTGTACTGCAGTAACATAATTTAAAAGATGGAGTCATAGGGCATTATAGATGTGGAGCTGCCTTCTATAAAATACTGTTTACATAACCCAGCAAAAGTTAAAACTATGGAGCATAAACAGGACAAGTTATTAATGGATCCTAAACAGGTCAATTACAGACCACCACAACAATAGTAGAACTCATGAATTAACTTCATTCTTCTCTCCCCCATCCACTCTTGCGGGGTTTATTTCACATTTTCAGTACCAAGTAGCCAGTACTATGAGCTGCGCATATTGAACACCATTTCGGCAGTGCAAGACCTCCAGAGATCACGTACTTCTACACCGTCAAGGTCTGGATACAATCTCAGGTCAGTACTTACGACGAGATAGCATCACTTTCCCTACTGACAGGCGGGATGTCTCTTATCAATGCTGTTCAGTGGTACCTTACAGCTTAGATCCTTACTGAGGCAGATTTGCTTATCCTCCAAGAGAGGATTGAAGCGTAGCAAGCAGATTTCCCACTTCACAACATGATTCACATGGTCAGTGTAGACATGGAAAGGCAATCCTCTTGCTTGCTGCTGGACAGACCACTGGAAGAGAGTGGTCTGTAATGTCATTGTCCTCTTGTGCTTTCCCAATATGGGCTTTAGCTTAGCAATTGAGGCCCAGTCCTGTCCAATGGTCTGGCACCATCAGGAAATACTTGTCCATAGCTTCACAAAACCTGGTCCGGTACAGTTCTGGAGAGACCACAGTGGGCATCTTACCTAATGTGTAAGAGTCAAGAGCAGTTAGAAACGGGCTAAAGATACTGCAGTACAGACAGATATCACATGAGATTACACCAGCAGACAGCATAAATTTGAAGGCAACAGGATAGAACCTTATGAAGTTCAACAACAACAATGGTAAGGCTTTGCACCTGGGAAAACACAGTGCAG